>VYXF01010707.1:46306-97438 GCA_013397295.1 Polioptila caerulea | reverse complement strand
GGTCCTTGTGGGTCCCTTGCAACTCGGGATGTTCTGTGGCTCTTTGATTCTGAATCCGCGATTCAGCCTGCCCCAGCCGTACACGCTTGGTCTCCCGGCTCAAACACGGGACATCAAGAGCCCGAGCTAGGACAGAAGCCTTGTCGGTCCTCGGGGCCAGGGCACTCCCGGGGTTTCCTGGTGAAACTGAGGCGCCTCTGTTGCCTGCACGCTGAAAACTCGCTGGGTGAACCAGCGAGATGGGCAAAGCGAGTCTGGCCCTGCACCTGCAGCTCCCGAGCGGCTCCACAGGAAAACCAAAGTGATGGGGACACGGCGGCCCCAGTGCGGGTTGTGCCTTCTCAGCCGCCGTGCACCGAATGCTGGCAGTGGCCAGGCCAAGGTGCCTGCCCTCAGTCTTTGTCCTGGGCTCTGACCATCAATGAATAAAACCTTTCAGCTTTGCCATTTGTGGTAAGACTAAGTGCGAAACATGTTAAACTTATGTTTCTTTTCAGTTCTTTTCAGTTCTGGACATAGCAGATCGTTGTATCCCTGTGAACAAAGTGCTGTCTGTATCAGTACAGACAGAGTAAATAAGACATTTTGTTTTGAATAAACTCAAGGTTGGAAATAAATATTCAATTTATTGAAATTAGTGTTGGTGCCAAAATGAGAAGTATAGACAGGGTGAATCCTACTGTCCCTCAGTTTGTTATGAGGCATTAGTAATAAAACTACCAAGACCTGTACTCTGACACTGGTCCTCAAAGCAGTCCTGCTGAAATTACAAATGCTACACAACCTGACTGCTTGGGGCATTTTTGCTCACCACTCCCTAGCCCACTTACATAGTCATATTTAATCCTCTTCCTTGGGTCCTTCCTCTTCAACTCATCTACTCAGCTCCTTCTGCTGTTTACCCTGGTAGTTCTTTTGATGCCTTTTGAAGGCTGATCTGGAACAGAGACAGACCAAGAGGATTTATATTTATTAAACGGCCCCAATAGATACACCTGGGCTGCACAAGAGTCCAGCTGGACGACATCCAAGATGCCCCAAAATGGTCACAAAATGGACACCTGATCACGAGGTCTCACACTTTTATAAGTTCTGGTCCATTAACATATTAGAATCAATTGTCCAACCATAGCTTCAGGTTATGAAGCCCCATCCTCCTGGCTTTTTCTTCTCACTTCACTGTTGGTTTTTTTCTTGGGCTTGAAAGTTGTCCTTGGTATCGAGCTAGAGAAGGAATTGTTTTCTCTATCTACTCTGTGAAGGGAACTCAGGAGCACTTAATATGAAACCTAAAGCTATCCACTAAAACAGCATAGAATCTAAAAAAATATAAAAGCTAAAACTAAAGGCATCACTTTGACCCCTGCCTGGTTTTACCTCTATGTTCACTCTTTGCAAAGTAGACCTGGTGGGAAGTTGCTGCTATATTTCCACCCATCTTTTTTAGAAGCCATCAGAACACAGAATTCTCTGTTTCCTAGCATCTTCCTCCAAATACATATTCTTACATCACCTTGTGGTTATTTCCTCCTTGAAGAAACTGGATAGCAAGGCACTCATTGCATTCCTACCTTTGGAGAAATAAAACAGATTATCCGAAATAACAAAGTCACTCAGGCAAAACACCCTCTGCCTTGAACTTAGGTTGAATTGTTGGCTTTCAGATGGATTTTAAATTAAATTGCAATGACATCATTAATCTGAATTATAGGCTAGTTTGTATTAGACTTTTATTCAAGATTTAAAGTCTGCTTGAACATATGACTACCGCGGCTGCTGAAGCTAAAATTGCTGGTTTTCTTTTCACAATTTTACAAGACCAGCTGATGCTCAAACTCCTTACTCCCATTCAGCTTTCATATTCTCGCATTCTTGCAATCTTGCTTTTTTTTTTTCTTTTTAGCGGTGGCCTCTTTTCACCACTGCTTTCAATTTTCTATGAGGCATCCCTGCAGTACAAAACCAAAATCAGCCTACCCATATAGTGAAATCCCCACACATTACTTAAATTACTTTTTTACATTTCATCCTATCAATTCAGAAATACCTGATGAATTTAAGGCTTGTTTGTGAAAGTTTTAAAGTTCTTTCTTGGGAAACAGCAAGTAGTCATCAGGCAACAAGATAAACTGTCAGGAATGTTTCACATGCATCCAACACATTTGCAGACCACAACTTGGAGCTTTGTGTGTAATGCCCATATTCACCCAGTGAGTCCAGTTCACAACTCATGCAACTCTTTTAATCAATCTACTCCTCTTTTTTGTCAAGTGAAAACGTGGAAGAATTTGTATTTGTTTTCTACTGGCAATTGTGATAACACTTTCTTAAATGTCAGCATTATTAGTTATTTCATTCATGACACCTTTTACAGTTCTGGTACACTAGAAGAAGTTGGACTGAAAGAAGTTTGATAATATAATTTTTCATGTTTCTGATTAAACATATTCCAGAGTTGTCCAAAGTGTATTTCTATCCCATAGTCAGAGTAGCAAAAAGCTGCCTTTGTTAATCAGCTTGATGTTTACACCATCAACTTAGACAATTTTGTTGCTGCGCAACAAGCCAACTGCACAAAAAGTTCTCATGCACACTTGAACATATAGATCATTGCAAAGATCATGGTAATATACTAGGAGCTGTAAAAAACAAACCCAGGAATTAAAAAAAAAAAAAAGCCAAATTAGGGTATTTAAGGAAGTCATGGGAAAGAGAATAATAGACAAATATATAAAAAATAGGAGCAAATAAAAAACAAAGATGAAAGTAAATTACTAATATGGAAAAACTCCGGTAGGTGGAAAGAATACTTGGTAATATTACCTTCAAAGGACCGTCATTTTAAATAGTCAAAAAATAAGTGGCAATGATACTAATAATGAAATAGATAGTACAAATCAAGTGAATGCCAATACAAATGTTATGTTACTTCAGACAGTCTGTATGGAGTTTGCCACTCCCACATTTAATAAATGCAAAACATTTGAGAAAAATGTTACAGGACTATTTCTTTAGCCTTGATCTTAAATAACAGATACTACAACATATAGAGCTAATACAGCTGCCTTAGAGAATTACTAATAGTAAATCTCTGACACAAATAACATTTGAAAGTATTAAAAGTCACCAGAAATAGTACTACTATAGATCAGAATTCCATTACTTCAAATCCTGAATATTTCAGAAAGGATATTCCAAATAGTAAAAAATTCCTGGCTGCTCTCTGAGAACCCTAGCAATCTCCTCTTCTCCAAGGTATGTTGCCAAAGACTCTCATTAAGCTTTGTAATTTGATGAGATGCTGCAGATACTATACTTTGGTTCAGGGAAAAATATTGACATTTGATCTTCTGGCCTGTATTAATTTGGCAGGGGAAAAAATTCCCCTGTTAGGGAAAGAGAAAGAAACACATATTTGACAAGTTTGAGGGGCAAAAGGAAGAGAAGGGGGGAAAAAAAGAAAGGAAAAGTCCCAGCTGTTTGAAGCTTTTCAGAAGTTTGGAATGTTAGAATAAAATCTGGGGGAGGTAGACTGATGGGATGAACTGTAGGTGAGGCACACAAAGGTGCATGGTAAGTATAATTATCAATGCACATGACCACCACATATGTAATGTATTTTATGCACATCATAATGATTAGCTAAAGAGCACATACTGCTCTAAACAACAGACAAGTACCAAGCAAAATGCCTTCAGACTCCTTAGCTGAAGTGAGCATAGCATATACCTTCATATAGATCAAAATGGTTGGTACAAGATAACAAAGAGCTAAGGTAGGTGTTGCAGCCATATTGTTTTCCTTTACAGATGTGATGGCAACTGCCTGAGAAGTGCAGTGGCAAGCAAAGCATATATCATATTCAAGAGATTCCCAGAGAAGTCCATAGTGTGTAGCAAGTAATCAATAGATTTCAGTGTATTGCTGTTTGCTACCCACAGTAAGGGATTTCTGAACAGGCAGATGTGGCATTTCTAGATGCTGATCTAGATGTATTTGAAAATTTACCCACTAAAATACTGTATTTTGGGCAGCTGTTATGACAATAGTTAGGCATGTTGACTTCCATGAGTTCCAGGTGTTCATTTTCTCCCATATCTCCCGTTCAATTTGCAGTATTATTTCAAGGTTGCTTATGCTTTCTATGCTCTTCCTTTAAAAAAACTGTCTTCAGTAAGGAGAAGGGGAGTTGCTTCTTGGAGGCATCAGAGTCTGCAAATCCTGTTGATGAACTTCATGAGCAGTGCATGCCACACAGTTCACACTGGAATAATTTTCTCTCTCCTTTTTTTTTTTTTGTTGATTTGGAATTTAGATCCTTTTGATTTGACATCCTGGGGATGTTTACTTATTCCTGACCAGGACAGGAACATTTTCTGTGTTCTGCGTCCCAAGTGATAGATAAATATGTTTGGTTTATTCTTAATTCAAAGACCATCAAGTCTTTAGCTGGGGTGTCTCTGAAGTACTCAAAAAAATTGGCCCTAGCTCAACCAGTCCTGTTTAATGTTCCTTAAACCAGACCTGAGGAGTTCTTCTACCTTCTGTTAAGGCTGACCTCTTATTTCTCAGACTGGTATAAAACGTGGTCACAGGGATTAAATTTGGAAATTGTACCATATATCAATCATACAGCTAACCTTGACACAGTCAAGATTTTCATAATTTGTCTTATTACGTATCTTTCCAAGATGTCATCAGAGAAGCTGAAGTGTTTAGGTTGGTGATTATGTTTCTATCTATAGTTTATGAATTTTCTTGTGGAAAATAATCCTGAAAATAAATCATTTTCCAGTACTTGTCTGCACTCACAGCAGGTGCTATACAAAGAAAGCAGGAGTTACATCAATTATTCCCAAGACATTGAAACAATAAAAATAAAAAAACCTTTCATGATGTCCTGCTGCTGTTGTGTGCTGCTGAACACTTGAGTACCAGAGAGCGTTTCCAAAGTTTGTTACACAGAATCAAGCACAGCACAGTGAAGCAGACAGCTTATTAATTCCTATGGTATTCCCTATTGATATTCTAAAAATTTCCTGTAACATGTACAGGAGAAGCATGAAATACTTGCTACAGGGTGGAAAGTTAATGACTTTGCCTTGACCTGTTCTCTTACTGACAGCTATTAACAGTATGAAATACTCCAGTGAGCATTTCAGTTTCATGTGTGTGACTATATTCCTTTCTGCTTTGTATAAAATACTCTCCTTAACTAAAAGAGGTATTTACACATGCTAGAACGTGTGAGGTTTTACCAAAATTCAAGATGATAAAAAGGGAAATGCTGTTTTTACTGGCAGCAACCAGGAGCCGTAATAAAAAGTCAGCAAAATGTGATAAAGATCATGCTTGAAACAATTTTCAGATGTTTGGAGATATGGGAAAGTGCCTGTTGAGAATTGGTATGCAGCTACAAAACTTCGTATTTTTTCATTAATTCCATAATTATTCAAAGCCATGATAAGGAGGGAGCTTGACCCTACCTAAATTTTTTCTCAAGGTGTAAGGAGAGTGGAGCAAAAATTCCATCAGCAAGAGGTTGTGCATCTTTTGTCAGAGCTGCTCTTGTGCTGCAGCTGACATCCTGATGATTCATATTTTGCCAGGCATTCTGTTCCGTTATGGCTGCTCTGTACCACTAAGAGGAGTCAAAAGTGGACATGATTTAGTGCTGCTCTGAGTTATGCCAGTGCATAAATGGGAACTGAAAAGACATGTGATCTGTGGTCGGATAATGGTGTGAAACCTGTTGTCATAGGATAAAGAAAGTCTAATTAAGAAACAACAGGGAGAATGCACAAGAGATCTTTTCAGAAAGTCTACAACAAATGAAAAACAGGTTTCAAACTGTCATTTTGCTAGCTTCACCAGCACTCTGTTTGAAATTATAATAAAATGTATTAGTGCTTGTTCAGATAACCTTTAACCATGTTAGACCTACAAAATTCATAGTAGGCCAGTTACAAATAATGATAAAATTATAAAGATAAATGCTGCAAAATATTCTGTGTTAGAAGACCACTGTTTTTTTTTCTGAGGCTTTGAGGTAGATTTCTTTAGCAGTTTTATGCTCATCACTGTTTTTTATTCACATTCACACGATAAAATTCCTTAACCAACACGTGACAAAGGGTATTTATCATATTATATTTAGCACTGTTACAAATCTGTAGCATTAGTCCCCTCTCATGCACAAATTTGAAACAGGCGGGTTTCGAAGTGTGTTGTTATGAATAAATTTCAGACTCTAGAAGCTCTATGTGTCTGTGTAGTGTAGCTGCATACCTAGCAAAGCCTTCTGCACAGCTTTTCTAATAGCCTGGCAAAGCCTTAGGTCCTGTGCTAAAGGCTAGGCAGAGTACTGCAGCAAGTGCAACTGATGTGCAAGCTGTTAAACACAACCTTACAGTTTCTCAGCATCAGGAATAAATTCCTTGGCACCACTAATGCTTGTGCTAGAGTGGGAAATGGTGGCCTGAATGTGCCACTCTGATCACGCTGGTGTTACGGAATAGAAAATCTGGCTTCTAGCCAGGTGCTTCTGGTTAACCAGTCACTGGGTCTGACTCTTCATACTTCAAATGTCATACTTACTAGTGTCTTTGCAGATGTTCTTAAAGACATGGCAGCAATGAAAACTATTTTGTCTGGCTCATCCTTTTCAGTAATCACCCTTTCCTCACTTGCAGCATGCAAAAATTGCAGATATGGCTCTATCGCCTTAGATGTCTCAGACGTAAATACACAAAAAGTCTTAATCACAAACAACTTACTTCTTTTTTCCTTGCCATTCTGGTTCACTGGTGACAGACATTTGCAGACAATTGACATATTTCCCCAGAAGACTCATAAATGTCCACAAAACTTGGGCTGCGTTGGCCAATAGCCAGCAGTAGAAGAGCGTAATGCTGATGCTTCCCTAGCCTACAGCCAGAAACACCAGCAGTGGGCAAAGACACAGCCCTAAGGGTGTCTAATTTCTCAGAGACATACTGAGAATATGCATCTGCTTAGACCTGTCCATTATGAAATACTATTTTCCCAGCAACGTAATAATTTCTGCTTACTTTCTTTTTCAGAACCCTCACCTTGTAAATAGTTTGGAGTCTCTTCTGAAGGAAGGTTCTATGTGCGTTTAAGAATGTTATTTTCTCTGCTAAGAGCTATTTACAGTCTAGGTTGTCATGCTGTTAGGCAGTAACAGCCACGGAACAGAGCATTTCCTAGGAATTAATGGCTTGCTAGGCAGAGTTTAAAGCCTGAGGTACAGCCAGAGGCTATTAACTCCAGCTGGTCATTAAAAATCCTTCGGAAATACCTTGCTCTAAGGTCAGTATTACTGTTAAAACAAATGTAGGCAGATGGATTTATTTCATGGATTGCATTTTCAGCTGGTATGCACTGGGCTCTTCTGGAGAATTTACACCTTCTTAACATTAACCAGTCAATTATTTGAGTCGCCTCTCAGCATTCCAGTCATACAGTTTTAATTATCCTTATTATGAAAAATGGAAGTGTAGCACTCTGGCAAATTTCATATCAGTTTATCTGATTAGCCTTTCACATCTGCTGGTAAATATAGTATCTTTTTTGCCTACCAAGGAAACAAAGCCTCTGATATGAGCATTTATTCCCCAAGAAGTAAGTACTTCATCTTCTCCTAAGTATCTTGTGTGTTTGCACAAAGACAGGATCATTCAGAATACCAGCTGGCCAGCAGACCAAAACGAAAATTTAACACAGGCAGAGTTTCACAGTCTTTAACAGGAGCCTATAAATAACAAGAGCCTATAAATAATAAATAGTTCAATTTAAAACATCTTCTGGAGAGACACTGTAGTAGCAAAAGATGAAGTCAAGAAAATACATTTGGAATTGATTTGCTGGAATGGAATAGGAGCATTCAGTGGAATTATTCCTGCTCGGAAGTGGAGATGGGCACAGTTAGGAATAAACCATGGGTGATTTAAGCTCTACAGAATAAATCTGGAAAGTTACATAACCAATAGGTCATATATCTTTCAGAACAGCCATCTGCACATGGGTTTATATTTTTATAATATTCAGATTTTAAAATAAACAAAATGAAAACACTAAAAACACCGTTATTGAAAAATTGCTATTGCTTCTGGGATTAAAAAAACAAAGCTGTATGTTTAGTAAAAACCCATTACTTTTTACTGCCAATAATGTATTTGTACTGTGCAAATACAAATAAGCCCAGGTACAGCTAAAGCCCCTTATACTGCCAGTTCTTTAATATTTGCAGCTTTTATCTCAGTACTGAGATAAAACTTTTTCTCAGAAGTGAAATGACCTACCTGAAATTTGTGGTCTTTATCAGAACATAAAACCAGTTCTGATCTTGTCAAATGACAGACTTTTATTTCATCAGAGTTTAACTCCCTGGGAGATTACATTTAGAGGGAAGCAGCAGAGCTTTGGGATTTGACTTGAGAAAACTAAGTATCAACATATCCCTCTCAGCCATTGCTGGGTTTCTATCAGTAGATGGGGAAGTTTCTAAAGTTTTACTGGGCAAACTATTTCACAGCAGTGAAACTAATTATTTTCTTAAGATACTCATGTCTGTAGAGCAAAAGATGATTCCAGGAATCCTGTCAATGTCCTGCTGCAGTACAAAATCTTGTATATTTTCTGTTCAAGTACACCTGTAGGTTTTTGCTTGCTTTCTATACACACAGATACACATAAAGATCCTAATACATGTTCCATCCAATTTTAAGATTATTTCCCCTGGAATATGAGTATCTTCTACTTTCTAAAATATTTCAACACCTCAACAAGGTGCATATATGTCACCTTAAGGCTTTTAAATGTCCCAAACTTGACCTTCATGGAGATTCATAGGATACAGAAAAGTCCTAAGGCACAAATCCTGCAGATGTGTTACTACACATCTGCTTAGTTTTATAGACTTAGGACTCCTTTGAGAGCTAAGCACTTAGTAAAGATTTGCAGGATTTGAAGCGAAACTATTTTTATTATAATATATTTTTATTCATATAGGAGTATGCTTGTATTCCATGACTGTATTACCTGTGTAAATGTAAATTTTCTTTCTCTTTCACCAAATTCTGATAGCAGTATTTGGATGCAGTCCATGATATCAGACTCCCAACCTGAATTCAAGGCAGTCTAAGAAATGCAGGTTTCTCCAACAAAAAAAAAGGTGCTTTCCCAACTTAGGCTGAAATGGTTGCAAATCCTGCCTGTAGCTGAGCATGAATTATGGACTTTTATAAAGTGTTTGAAAATCTCTGCTTTTAGTGTAAGAGACAGTGTGTATAAAACCAAATTTTGTCCTTCTAAATGTGCTTCGAGATGAAACATCCACCCCTTCAACATTAACTGGATAAGTTGCAGCAGCTACAGTGAAAGGATGCCAAGACTAAACTATTTACTTAAAGGATTCCAATGTGTCCAAGAACCAAATGGCTTCAGTCTTTCAACCAGGCAATTAATAATAAAACCACTATTCCAAAACACAGTTATCAGCACCCCAGATGTATACCCGAATTTAGCAGTATCTGATTGTCCAACGTGTTGCACATTACCCTGAAAAAAAATTTCTCACCAAATGGATAGCTTCAGTCCTGAAATCCATATCAGATGTTCTCGAGGTATACTGGCAAAAGATTTAAAATGCCCCAAGTTGTAAACTGCAGCTTATCTTCCTGTGGACAAATATTTGGAAAAAAACAAAAAGCCCCCCACACCTTTGAAAATATTTTTGTTTTCACTGGGTTGTTCCATGAATTAGCTCTTCTTCATATTAACAGATTTTTTCCTTGTGAGAATACCTAGATGTCACTCATCTGGATAGAAAGGTTATTTTTCTTGAATAGAATAGGTTGTATCAAAATAAAAGGAAAATTTCTTGTGGCCCTGCATTTTATCATTTGTTATTCCTACAATTACCTGACACCTGTTTAGAAGACCTAACTCAAGTGTCTCTGTTTTCTTATGTGAAAAGAAGGGGAAAATTGGGGCAAATTCAAGTAAATACCCAAGTGAAAAACATAAGTGAACATATATAAGCAGTATGGAGATCCAAAATGAAACACTGTGAACCAGAAACAACCACAAATTTCTGTATTTTAGTAAAAGAGATACAGCCACTGCAGCAACATTCAGAAGTTGCAGATTCCAAGTAAGCAACATCCATTGAATTCTGTTCACAAGCCTGCAGTCAAGCCAATTGACAGTAGTAGATGTTCATATGCTAATATCAGATTCCACAAAGGATTAAACTAGTCTATGCCCAAAGTTACAATGTTTTACTGCTATGCCAGAACCACAATAACTATTTGGATGAATTTTATTCTTTAGAAAGATGATTTATTGAAGGTACTATACACTTCCTGGAGTCAGCATTTTATGGGGAAAGCAATGCATTCTTTTTAATAGGATTACAGGTATTTTTTATTTATTCCTTGAGTTTTCCTCTTCATTTGATTTCAGGTACTGCAAAGATATTAGAGAGAATCTGACAAAGATGCTTATGCATAAACTTCTTGAATGTGTATAAATTATTCTACACAGCAGCATACAAAGCTGCACATTCCATAAAGGCAATGTCTTCTTTCAGCCACTTGCAAACAGCATGCAGTTTCGATTTTTGTATGCTATGGAGAGCTGTACATCATTGTTCCCAGGCTATGACAAGCTGCCTAAATAGGCATGTACCTGGACATGCCATTTTTATCAGAGGGTGTGTGAAGGAAGACCAGTATAGTGGCTATGTTTCTGCTGACCCAGTGAACATCTGTTTTCAGCAACATGTTTTGAGACACCTATGAAGGTCATGAAGTGAATACCTGACCAGGCTACATGATCTAGACTCTTTGCATTTATGTGTACACAGTAAATTCTGTGTACCATATTTCCACATTCACTTCAGCTCATCTTATCTCAACTAGCTACAGAAAACTCCTTCCTCAGTGCCTCCTCCTGAGTTACTACACATGTAACTTGACTTCCATGGAAATGCATAAGGGAATTTAAACCCTGATAAAGATACAGGAGAGAATTTAAATCAAGTTTAATTGTATGAAGCTTAGAGTAATACATTTTTTAATTAATCTAAAAGATTACACAGTTTTTTCCTTTATTAATTTTCTACTTCAGGGCCAATCAAAATCTATTTGTATTAAAGAAGCAATAAACCATTTAGAAAAACGTAATGATAACAAGTTAATCTATGAAAGCACTGAGGTAACTAATCCAATAATGATGGCATCATTTTTGTTTAATATCCTGTAAGGGACAGATCAGAAATCTGTGTTTTCCATTACAGTGGCAGAAGAAATCTTAATAAAAGGGACCCCTTATGAAATATGCTGCAGCTCAAAAAGCTCTGGCGAAAATGCTCTGACCCTACAGTGCCATTCAAGATAATCATATTGGATCAAAGGCCTGCTGGAATATGGAGTGTCTGTGGTGGATGAAAGGCTTAGATTTTAACAGTTAGCGTAAGATATAATCATAAAAGAATGAGAAAAGATTCATGGAACACAATAAATAGGATGTGTAGCCACTTTAATTTTGAAACACAAAGGATTCTTTAATATCAGTATTTTTCTCACAATTAACTATTGTAATTTTACTGTAGATTACTAATATCCATTATGATTTTCATACATTTTCAAGTGACAATACAGCATCCTCTGTTCTCCTGATGATGCAGCACTGGGTGCAAGTCTGAAAACAGAGCAGCAGTTAAACAGATGACCAAGTATCAAATTTAAGCCATGATTTACAATGGTGAATGTTTCCAAAACCCACTTCCTTTGGAAAAAATATAGCAAGAAACAAAAGAGAAAAAAGCTTTGATAGTTCTTTCCTACCTCTGTAGGGTGGAACAAAGCTTCTATCCAACAGAGAAACCATAGCTGAGTTCTCAGTGTTCCTGAAAATTTAGTAGCCTCTTTTGGTGCCTAAATAAAATTGTATGATACTGAAGAGGACCGCGGGATTAGCCAAAGCCAGAAGTGACTTGTCGGAAGGCAGGATTCCCTTTTCACTTGTTTCAGTTACTGTGGGTCTTTCCTGCTTGTTTTCAAGGAGTGCTTTGTTATTAAAACTTTGTAGAAATGAATATTTGAGATGCCATCTTGATGAGAAAGGTTCTTTGAATATAGATGTGTGTCTGCAAATTTGCAAGCAGAATTTCTGATGTTAAATAATATCTTTATTGTCTGTGTATTCTTAGTAAGGCTATGCTCTATATACAGCCAATCACAAAATCCTATTTGCCTTTTAAATCTTTTTTATAAAAAAAAAACCAAAAAACACTAAAATTTACAGATTTGATCTTGAAAAAAAGAATCTACTCATAGGCAAAACAGAAAAAAACCCCAATGCGTTCTTCCCTGCTGCTGGTTTTGTTGAAGCAGCATGTCAGAAAAAAAGGGTCTAGAACAACACTAGTCCCTCTTATATTTGAGGGTTTTCTTGTGTCATTGAAAATTTTGGAAAAAATGGCAGCAAAGTAGGCAAAATGTCTACTGAGTCCCGTTTGTAAGAGAATAAACCTCCGGTTTGCCAACACAAGACTAATTCTCTCAGTTCTCTCTGTGTGAACTGCCAGTGCTTTACTTATCCCTGTGAAGGTCTTGCCTTCAAACAATGCCCAAGTCTAGGAGGTTCCTGGAGTGTTTGGCAGATAACTTTCTGACATAGCTGGTGTGTATGCAAGCTCGGGAGGGCAGCTGCTGGACCTGCTTTTTGCTAACAGAGACGGTCTGGTGGGTGATGTGATCACTAGGGGCAATCTTGGGCGCAACAATCACAAAATAATGGTTTGCAGAAACATAAGGATGGGGTACAGGAAAATTGGTGCCTGGGACTTCTGGAGGACAGAGTCTGGCTTTTTTAGGAGATTGGTTGAAAGACTCCTTTGGGCAGCAGTCCTGAAGGGCAAAGGAGTCCAAGAAGGCTGGACATGCTTTAAGGAGGAAATCCTAGAAGCACAGGAGCTGTCCTCATAGGCTGAAACAAAAGCAGCCAGGGAAGACCAGCTTGGCTGAACATAGAGCTTTGGCTGGAATTCACAGAAAAGAGAGTTTATGACCTTTGGGAAAAGGAACAGACAACTCAGGAGAACTAGAAAGATGTTGTGAGGTTATGCAGCGAGGAAATTAAAAGGGCCAAATCCAATGAGATTCAAATCTGTCTATCCCATAAAAGACAATAAAAAATGCTTATGCAAATATATCAGCAACAAGAGCAGATCTAGGGAGAATCTCCATTCTTAGCTGGATGCAGAGGAAAAGGATGAGGAAAAAAGGCTGATGCACTTAATGCCTTCTTTGACTCAGACTTTAACAGCATGAACAGTTATCTTCAGGGTTCTCAGCCCCCGAGCTGAAAGACAGAGACAAGGAGCAGAATAAGCCCTCATAACCCAGGAGGGTTATGAGGATCAATAACCTGAAACACTTCTTAGACGCACACAGGTCCATGGGCCTGAATGGAATCTCCCTGAGGGCTCTGAGGACACTGGTGGAAGTCCTCAGAGAGCCACTTCACATCATGTACCAGCCGTCCTGAGTCGTAAATGGACCCAGTTGACTGGAAGTTAGCAAACGTGACCCATTTACCATCTACAAGAAGGGTCAGAAGAAGAACCCAGGGAACTACAGACCTGTTAGCCTGACCTTTGGGACTGTCCAGGAGCAGGTCATCCTGAGTGCCATTGTGTGGCAGAAGACATGCAAGATAACTATGGGATCAGACCCAGCTAGTGTGGGTCCTGCTTGACCACTCAGATGACCAACTTAATGGAGTTAAAAAGTCTGTGGATGTTGTATACATGGACTTTGATAAAGCCTTTGACACCATTTCCCACAGCATTCTCCTGGAACAGCTGGTTACTTATGGCCTGTGTGAGTGTATCCTTGGCTGGATTCCGAACTGATGGGATGTCTGGGCCCAAATATTTGCGGTTGCTGGAATTACATCCAGTTGATGTCCTGGGGGAGCCCCAGGGCTCAGTGTTGGGTCCAAGTCCTATTTAATATCTTTATCAATTATTTGGATGAGGAGATCAAGTATCCCCAGTCAGTTCCCAGAGGACACCAAGCTGGATGGGAATGTCGATCTGCAAGACAGTGGGAAGGCTCTGCAGAAGGATCTAGACAAGTTGGATTGATGGGCCGAGGCCAGTGGTATGTGGTTCATGGAGAGGTGCTGGCTCCTGCACTTGGGCCACAAAAACCCCGGGCAGGACTATGGGCTGGGGGAAGAGTGGCTGGAAAGCTGCCCAGTGGAGAAGGGCCTGGGGATATCAAATATGATCCAGCAGTGTACCCAGGTGCTCAGGAAGGCCAATGGCACCCTGGCCTGTATCAGCAATAGTGCGGCCAGCAGGACCAGGGCAGTGACTGTCCCCCTGTGCTGGGTGCTGGTGAGGCCACACCTTGAGTTCTGTGTTCAGTTCTGGGTCCCTCGATTCAACAAGACATTGAGGGGCTGGAGTGAGTCCAGAGAAGGGCAATGGAGCTGGGGCAGGGTCTGGAGCACAGCTCCTATGAGTCGCACCTGAGGGAGCTGGGGGTGTTTAGCCTGGAGCAAAGGAAGGCAAGGGGAGACCTCACTGCTCTCTTATAACAACCTGAAAGATTGTAGCAAAGTAGGGGAGTGGTCTGCTCTCCCAGGTAACCGGAGACAGGACAAGAGAANTATCTTTATCAATTATTTGGATGAGGAGATCAAGTATCCCCAGTCAGTTCCCAGAGGACACCAAGCTGGATGGGAATGTCGATCTGCAAGACAGTGGGAAGGCTCTGCAGAAGGATCTAGACAAGTTGGATTGATGGGCCGAGGCCAGTGGTATGTGGTTCATGGAGAGGTGCTGGCTCCTGCACTTGGGCCACAAAAACCCCGGGCAGGACTATGGGCTGGGGGAAGAGTGGCTGGAAAGCTGCCCAGTGGAGAAGGGCCTGGGGATATCAAATATGATCCAGCAGTGTACCCAGGTGCTCAGGAAGGCCAATGGCACCCTGGCCTGTATCAGCAATAGTGCGGCCAGCAGGACCAGGGCAGTGACTGTCCCCCTGTGCTGGGTGCTGGTGAGGCCACACCTTGAGTTCTGTGTTCAGTTCTGGGTCCCTCGATTCAACAAGACATTGAGGGGCTGGAGTGAGTCCAGAGAAGGGCAATGGAGCTGGGGCAGGGTCTGGAGCACAGCTCCTATGAGTCGCACCTGAGGGAGCTGGGGGTGTTTAGCCTGGAGCAAAGGAAGGCAAGGGGAGACCTCACTGCTCTCTTATAACAACCTGAAAGATTGTAGCAAAGTAGGGGAGTGGTCTGCTCTCCCAGGTAACCGGAGACAGGACAAGAGAAAAATGCCTCAAGTTGCACCAGGGGAGGTTTAGATTGGACACTAGGAAAAATTTCTTCATTGACAGGGTAGTCAGGCATTGGAATAGGCTGCTCTATCGAGTGCATCACCACTCCTGGAAATGTTCAAAAGGTGTGTGATGTGGCACTAGGGGACATGGTGGTGAACATGGTGGCGCTGGGTTACTGGTTGGACTTGATTATCTTGGAGGTCTTTTCCAACCTTAACCATCTATAATTCTATGACCAGAGTTCAGGGATTGAAAAACACCCACTAAGATACACGTATCACATATTCCCACAGAAAAGCCAGAAAACCCCAGGAAAAGCCAGCATAACAACCAGGCTCCCAGCTGCCCCACAAGCGTTGGCCCCCTAAGCAGTCCTACTGCAGTGCTTTTTCATGAGGGCTTCCAGAGCCTTTGCTTTTTCACATACTTAGTCTGTCAGATGGCATGTGAGAAATAATACGGTGCTTATTAAGGGCACGTGTGTTCTCTGGAACTGGAAAAAAGCATCAGCTGGGTCACAGCCCACTTCTGGGTCTGACCCACAATTTCAATGGAAAAAAAATTAAGTGTTATTACAAGTATCCACACAAAGAAAACCTGAAAGGGAAAGGTACTCTGAGAAAAAATAATTTTAAATGACACCGTGAAGTGTCTTCAATTCAAAGCCTGTTTCTTCTATTACATGTACATTAAGGAAGCTAACAAGACCACTTCCCTTCCATTCTACTTAATCCTATTTGTACTCCAAAGGAATAAATCAAAACAACAGGAGTCTAGCATCCCATAGTATGTAGAACAGTGCAGAAGAAAATTCTTTAGGGCAAGCCAGGAAAGCCAGCCCCCAGACCAAAGACAAACACTTGTCTGAAGCCTCTTCTTCTAAGGTTCCTTTTTGCTAAACAACAAAAATGAAAGCAGAATCAGAAAATGAAGCAATGTGCACAGGGAATGTCAGCCCCAAGGAAATTGTGAAATCCAAGGTGCAACTTCCCGCATTTTGGAAGACTTTTAATATAACATTTCAGGACAAAAAAGCACATGCAAAAACATAAGCCTACCTGGTATTTATCTTGGACTCAATGCTAAAATAACTTGCCAGTAGCAAATTCCATACACTGAAACCACAGTTCTTACTACACACTTGCGTGTTTCTCATCATACACACTCACACACATAGACACACACACATTGCATAGAAAAACACTCAAAAAGCCAGCATCAACATTATAAAAAAATATCCCCCAAAGCAAGTTATCACCTCACCTCTGAGTAGGAACACTGGGCTCTT
The DNA here is from genome assembly GCA_013397295.1 of Polioptila caerulea. NCBI lineage: Eukaryota > Metazoa > Chordata > Aves > Passeriformes > Certhiidae > Polioptila > Polioptila caerulea. Next base: position 80,770 of record VYXF01010707.1, on the reverse strand, counting down.
ATGTTCAGCATGCAGGCACAGCCAAACCTCTCTTGTCCATCAGAATGACACCCCTCGTCATTTTACACAAACTTCAAACGTACCTTTTAAAGAAATTTTTGTGAGTCCTCCTACATGGGCTCAGGTTTAGCTCTCTCTATTTCTCTTTCTGCTGTTTCCTTTACTTTCTACTGTACAGCTCAAAAGCCTATTTGCTTCTCTCTGTTTCAACATCCCTTTACTCTGCATCTAACAAGGCAAACCAACACTGTGTCTGTGTGTACTACTGCACACAAAATATCCAGGTTCCATGTTGCCAGATGAAACAACTCTCACTAGTAGTAAAACTCAAACTTTCTTTCATGTATTTTTATCAGTTATACCACTCACATCCGATTTCAGATTTTATTTTTCCAGTTTGAATAGTCCTAGTTATTTACAGTGATTGTGAAACAAAGGACTTAACTATTCAAAGGATCAGAGCCCATGTCACTTTTTGTTAAGAGAGTCTTGAGCTTTTTCTATCAGTAATTTTTCTGCTAAGCATGTCCGATAAAAATAGCTTTCAAAAATGTAAACTTTCCATTAGACTAATGCAAAACCTAAATAATAAAATAATTTGTGAAATGTACACAAAACAGAAAGTAAACAAAACAGAAGAAATGCAGATAATAATTTCCCAGGGGATACACTCTGAAGGCTTCTTATAGAGATTTATTTTTTGTGATTCTTCAGGCCTGTCCAGCCCCAAACCAAATCGGTAATATCTTACCAATGCACAAGAGATCTTGTATTTCTGCACTAACTCTTTTCATTGGCTTTTTGAAACAATTCAAACTGCATCTCAGGTATCTGTGGGTGGAGCTCCATTCACCAGCTAACCATGATCCATTCTGGATGCTAGGCTGACACACTGGTAAAGATGTACAAAGGGGAAAGCAAGGAAGAGGAAGGCCAAAGTGAGGAAAAGGTGTTGCAGTTGTGAGTAAAATAATATTTAAATTAAAAGGACCCCCCACATCAACTATTGCCCTTCACAGGGTAATGGTACAATAATTTCCTTGACTTAAAAAGTTTTCAAAGATTTAAACAGAGGAAAATTAAAAGGTGATAAATTAATGGCAAAACCAGAACACAATTATAAAATACAACATTAATAAGAGACTGATTATAATGGCAGTGACCTGGAGGCTTGGGCTTATGGTTCTCAAGGCTATCCCAGCATAGTTCTTCTGCACACCTCAGATGAGTGTGAGACAAGGCCATTCCACAAACAAAATCAGCTGCTTGTTGTTTCTCCTTTGTGCCATTTTCTTCTTCAGATGCAGCTCTAAAAGGCTCCTGAAGTATGTGAATCCCTTCATGAAGTCCCAAAGTATCATTGACTAAATTACAATTACAGTCTAAAGGAAAAAAAACCCTGCATTTTTTTACTTGATCCTCAGCTACGTGCAACTGGTTCAAGAATGAGCTGAAGCCTCAGCAGTCAGAAATCTCTATACCTCAACAACACTAGAGGACACCTCCATAGGGATGACCCATAGTGTCCAAGTTATGCCTTATAGAATAAAGGAAGAGCATGAACAGCATAACCTGGATCTCATTTTTCACTGTACACTGTAATGAAATCATTACAGATTAATATAAAGTTAGATTTGAAGATTTACCAATGAGTAATTCCACTGATGATAATTTAAAGCAGTATTTTCTTAAAGATCTTAAATGCCTTTGCCGACTCATGGCTTATTCTCATTAGATTTTTCAGGAATTTCCATGCTCCATGTATACTTATTTAAATAATGAAATGTTCACCTGTTCAGAATAGCATAGCATGGCACAGCATAGAACAGAATTGAATAGAATTTTTCAGTTGGCCGGGACCTACAAAGATCATCTAGTCTCACTGCCTGACCACGGCTGACCAGAAAAGTTAAATTCTATCATTAAGGGCTTCTTTTTAAGTCACTGACAGTCACGGGGTGTTAAGAACCTATTTGGGAATCCTGTGCCATTGTTTGGCTATCCATTCAAGGAAAGAAATTCTTCTGAAAGTCAGGTCTGAACTTTCTATATTCAGAAATATCCCATGCCTGGTATCCAAGCTCCCCCAGGACAGACCCCTGTCCCTCTGTGCAGCCCCAGAGTGGCGGTGCCTGGCCTGCCTGCAGCTTTCTGCCTGCCCACAGAGCCTCACCATATTCTGCTTCTCCCACCCATTCCAGCTGCATGCCTGGGGCCATCTGGGACCATCTCTGGCCTTGGCCTGGGGAGCTGGGCATTCCTTTGTGGCTTGGCAGCAACTCCTGGTGCCAAACCCAGCAGCTGCCCTCCATCCCTCCGCTCATTTTGCACGGTCAGCTTGGCTGCAGAAGGGGAGGAGCCCTGGGGAGCACAGAGAAGAGCTTTTCTGTGGGGTTTGGTCACAGCAAATTGTGCTGGTGGACATCCTGAAAAGAGCATGTGGTGGAGAGTGTAGTGGGGTGGTGGTAGGGGGTGCTAGGGAGCTGAGCGAAGAGTCACAGAATCACCAAATCATTTGAGTTGAAAGAGACTCTGAGATCACTGAGTCCAACCTTTGATCAGCACTGTCAGCTAGATCGTAGCACAGAGTGCCTTGTACAGTCTGATGTGCACCATCATTTCTTGTACACCTCCAGAGACTGACACCACCACCTCCCTGGGCAGTTCATTCCAAGGATTAACAGCCATGAAGAAATTCTTCCTAATGTACAGCCTGAACCCCCCCTTTCACAGCTTGAGGCTATTCTCTCTTGTCCTGTCACTTTCTGCCTGGGAGAAGAGGCTGCACCATCCATTCAGGCCGTTGCAGAGTAAGGTCTCTTCTTGAGCCTCCTTTACTCCAGGCTAAGCAAACCCAGCTCCACAGCTGCTCCTCACAGGACTTGTGCTCCAGACAAGTTCTGCTCTGTTGCTCTGACCCCTCAGTGTTCTTCTTGCAGTGATGAGCCCAGAACTGAACACAGCACTCGAGGAGTGGCCTCACCAGTGCCGAGCACAGGGGACACTCACAGCCCTGGCCCTGCTGGCCACACCACTTCTGATACTGGCCAGGATGTCATTTGCTGTCTTGGCCACTTGGGCACACTGCTGGATCATGCTCAGTACCCCCAGGTCCTTTTCCACTGGGCAGCTTTCCAGCCACTCTTCACCAAGACTATAGTGCATGGTGTTGTGGCTCAAGTGCAGGACACAGCACTTCGCTGTGTCCTCATGCAATTTGTTTCAACCTGTCTAGATCCCTTTGCAGAGCCTTCTGACTCACCAGGAGATTGACACTCCCACCCAGCTTGTTGTCATCTGGGAACTGACTCAGGGGGAGCTTGATCCCCTCATCCAGTTCATTAATAAAGATGTTAAACAGGACTGGCACCAACACTGATCCCTGGGGAACCCTACCAGTGACAGGCCACCAACAAGATATGCTACACCAAGGTGTGTGATACTGTACTATAGTATCTGCCCTTGACCTTTACAGTCATTTAAAGTTTTACCTGTTAACTCTTCTAAAACATTGCAAGATGGTACAGAAGAATATTATATTGGCTAGCAAAGTAAATACGCTCAAGTTAAAATGAATAGCCTACTTAAAATGGTTATATAATCCTGAAAGAGGGCTTGAATTCTCTTACTGCAGATACTAGTTATTTGGGATTAAAGCTGTGAGTTTCCTGTTTACCCTCAATATTATACTGAAATAAGGTGGTCAAATATTTTACCTTATTAGTTTTAATAGCTGAAAAAATACCTGGTTCTTTGTTTAGTGAGCAGTAATAGTTTGTCTCACAGGTAAACTCTAATTATAGATGGTTCATATGTTTCGTAACTAGAAAACAGTCAATTGGCATTTTACCCTCGAGATTATTCGTTTAAATTTAGATATCTCAAGGGCTATTTGTGGTGACCTACAGAGTGGTATATGTTGTCAGCAAAGCCAGCTTAGTGCAGGAACAGCACTCTGTGATGGTAGGCACTCCTAAAGGAAGCTCCCCACTTACATACCCTGTTAAGATCTGACAGACCATAGAGGTGCAGCCTCTTGTCTTCCAGACAAGACACAACATCTGTCACCAGGTAGCAAAAGAGCAAGGATTTCCCTTCATCAAAGTTACAAAATCTAGAAAAAAAGAAGCATGATAACGCTACTCCTTTGAGTTCTTCTTAGTTACCAAGTGATTCTGGTTAAATGCCTTTCCCTTCTCCTCTCTTTCAAAAGGCTAGGCAGACATGCCTTCCTACAAATCTTTCCCCCAAGACCAACTTCAGATGAAAAATCCACGGGTGCTAACCTTGACTCAACTTGAAGCAGTAAAATGAGTTTTACCTAGGTGTTGAAATAAATTTATAATATCATATGGGGAAATCCCCCTCATTCACACACCCATAAGCGAAGTCTAGTCCCTCTTCAACTGAGGCAGAGCCGTTCTTTGCCTGGGAAGCAGTTTCCAACCTCCAGCTCCCAATCTTCCCCTTCTCAGTTTCTGTGACTTACGGCCCTGCTCCCCAGCGGGTTTCGTGAGGCTGTGGTGTGTTAGGGAGTTAGGAACCTGCAAAGTTGGATCCACCGCAAAGATTTGAGCTCAAGGGATGGAAAGACCAAACAGAAAAGCCACATTTTTTGGGCTCCATTGTGCAAAAGTTTGTATCCACTGTACACACTTGACATTCTAATTCATCTAGGTGACTCACAGATCCAGCAGCTCTTAACTGGCAGCTTGAGTTAAGCCTGGAGAAGAGCCTGTGAGAATGCTTGGGTTAACAGAACAGACTAAAACCCAAGCTGCCTTGTGTTCTGCGCATCATTAATCCTAAACATAATCTTCTCCATTGCAGTCTTGCCTTGCACCGATAGCAAGCAGGTAAAGCTGCTGTGGCAGCTGAAACACGAGTGACACATCCAGTTACAGCTGTTAAAATACGAGTCGAAATGTTTGTAAGGAAAGCTGTGGTAGGGTGATAAGTGGCCTGGATGACACTGTAGGCAACCAAGTATCTGAGCCAGAGATTACTTTTGCTTACATAGTGTCTGTAAGGGCAAAATTATTTCTGCAGTATCAAATACACCAACATATACATTTTTTTTTTTCGGTCAAAGCAGAGTACTGTTTCATTTTTTTTGCTTAATTAGCTGAAATTAATGAGAGAAAGTTAACCTGTGCATGTATTTTTTCAAGCCACTCAAGCTAGGTAGCACAGTTTCCTGGCATGCACCCTGTTATAGCAACAGGATTCAACATGTTTGCAACAAAAAAAGACAAGAAAGATTAAATGGAGTTGGAAAGTAGTAATTGTTCTCATTGCTTGAAGCGGACATTAAAAATAATTAAAATTTGGCAATGGTATATTCAGATATAAGCAGTCAGTGTCTCAAATGCTCATTGGGAGTAAAAGTTAACAAAAATGAAACACCTGTTCATACATCACTGCTGCTGCAGTTTAGAAGCATGCAGCATTCCTGAAGCTGTTAAGTACATTCATTATGCCAACAAAAATTTGGCCACATGTTTACTTAAGGCCTGAATAAATATGGCCAATCTGGGAAAAATCAGATCAAGTTCTTACCTGGGGTTAATCAGACTGACAGCAAAATGATAAGAAACCTAAACATGACAAGTAATATCTAAATACGTAAATAACTATTGTTGATGCAAAACAAAATGTTTAAAGAAAAAGATTCTGTGTTCTGATGGACAGAATATATTGATTTATTTACATGGTTTCCAGCTGTGTGAATGGAGCTGCTCTCATCGAAGGCTGGGACATAAAAGATGAAGTGAGTTAAGCTAAAGCAAGGCCTAAGTGAGCACTATTCTCATGGGTTGTATCCACAAAAGCCTAATCTGCAACCTGACTCAGGCTGGCTAATTCTGAGGGTGTGAGGGAGAGTATTTTGAGTAGCAAAAACATACATGTAGAAGTTTTGCAGTTCAAGGCCTTTAAGTCTGCTTTTCTCTTTTGTGGTTAAACTTCCAGAAAACATAAAATAGAAAACTGTATTTGTATTTCCTCTGGTCATGGAAAGTAAAGACTGAATTATAAATTATCTCAAGACATGTTTGGGCTTTTTCCTTAGGAGGAGTTTAGAAGACTCATGCAAAAAATCATGTAAGGGTTATACAATAAAGGACTGCTGGCTCTGTGGTACTTGGAAGGATGCTCGGCATCCAGAGCATCTGCACAGGAGAAATCACATTGCAGTTTAGGATGTAAATTACTTCAGACAGATGTTGCAACTTACACTGTTCTCTGCTGCCCACTGTAGCTCCTGCCTGCCAAGTGGGGCTCGTGCGGGGCACAGGGACCTGCACCCTGGCTGGCAAGCAGCAGCACTCTTCCCAGAGGGAATTTTGCCAAGTCTCCCTTCTTGTGGAGGGCTGTAGTTTTCAGAACCAGAACACATTCACTTTTTATTCCACAAAGTGAAAATACCAGACTGATTCTGCTATCCAATTTAGGGAGGAACCACAGAGATGGAAAAAAGACAAAGAATTTCCTTCCAGAGCTAAGAAGAAATAACCTTTATACAAAGTGATTTAGCCCACAGTTTGAAGTCTACACAAGTTGTTTCATTCATGAAGTCTACACAAGTTTTTTCATTCAGAGTGAGAATGACATGTAAAACACAGTCCTAAACCTATCCCCCAACCTGCAACAAAGGTAACAGAATCAACAGACAAGGACCAGCGTGCTACCCTTTAGACAGGGCAACAAATGGCTCCTGCTCCAATATGGGCAAATCTGAGTATCCCGTACATCCCAAATCCTGAAGGATCTCAGATTCCTGCTCCAAATCAGAACGATTGCATAGTTGCACTTGCAGAGAGAACTAGCAGTAAATAAAGAAGTATTCCACAACAACCAAATCCATAACCAGTAAGTTATAATATTTTTTTTATTCATGTTAGAATTTCTATCAGTGTTTGAACATTAATATTTAGAGAGTTTGTACAATTTCCATTCAAAGCTTAAAATGAGAACCACACTAGATCACAAATGGTAACTAAAACACAGTTCAGAATTGTATGAATATTCACACTCTCTTTCTTTCTTAACACTGTTAAACACTTTCTTTTCTCCAGGGGGTTTACAAGGAAAAGTGTGCACTGTAATTGTATCTCAGCAGTGTTCCAAAACATAATGGTATCATCATTACATATAAACTCTTTAAAAATATACTTCTGTCAAAAGACTTGATGACTACTATGTACACTACAAAAATAAATTTTCATATAAATAAATTATATGGCATAATTTTATCTTTGTAACTGAAATGACACAAACCCACTCCTACCAAACAGGCAGGCAATGAGACCCAGTTTGAATTTTTTTTTCCTTTTAACTCCTTACACTAAAAGCTACAACAAGTCCATAATGTAAATGTTATATACTCTTTCCTATTTAACATTAGTAAGCACTCTATACAAATAAAAATCCATTAAACAGTAAAAACATAACTGTAATAGTGTTTCCAATAGAAATAAAATCCCTGCATTTTGTTTGTTATAAACTGGCATGACAAATACTGTAAGAAAAACATTCTTATGATACAAAAAATATAAATATCACCCATGATTAAAAAAGTTAAGAAACAAAACCAAAACAAAATAAATGTTGCCAGCCACTGAGTTCTCCCCTTGCCAATGTGACTATCAAAGAAGAAGGTCTACATTGTGCACGAAGCAGCAGACAGCTCACCCGGACACAAGCACGCAGGAAGACTTGGGCAGGGGCAGGTGGGACACACTGCAGCTTGCCCTGGGCCCCTTCCCTCCTGAGGAAGAGCAGGAAGCAAGGCAGCCTGCGGCACGAAGCGGTGCCATGGGAGCCCAGCCAACCTTTGACAAGTGAGCACACAAGCTTGGTGGTTGAAGGTAGCTTCCAAATAGTATCATACAGTTTTGTTGCAGAGTTTGTATGATCTGAGGTCACTATGCTGCTAGTGCTAAATTGGAGCCCCTCACCTTTTTGTCATCAAGAGTTTTCGTGTAAGACAGTGAACTGGACCAGTAGGCAGTTGTGACATTAACCCTTGGTGTGCACTGAAACAGTAGCTTATGTATCACGGGAATGACACCAGGCTCTCGCCACCTGCTCTTCGAGCGTTCACATTGGAGATCTGTAAACAAGTGCCTCATATCAAAGTGTTTTCAAGTGAGCAAAAAAGGCATGGAAATTTGTGCATTCTAATTATCCCCATTCGTTTTGCTGGCAAGGTCTGTGGGCAAAGACAGACTCCCTGAAGCCACCGGAGAAAAACACTTTCCCATCAAAGAATTGGCCACTGCTGTTCAGGTATATACAAAGAAAAGCCCCACCACTGCTGTGTTTAGAAACTGTATATTGGTTGTGTTTGGCTCTGAATACAAAACTGAACATCTTCCTGCTCTAAAAAACAGCTTGGTGAAGGGCAAAAAAAAAGATTAAAAACGAAAACAGAGATAATGGAAACTTGTGTTGCATTATTTTAAATTAAGGTTCTTTGTTCCTAAGGTTTGTTTCCAACTGGAACACAGATTGTAGTGTTTTTCCAGACCCTTCACCTGCAGCAATCCCCTTTTAGTTTAAAAATAATAGTACAAAAAGCTAAATTAGTTTCACAAAGAGATCCCAATTTGGCTGTTTTAATTAAAAGTGCCAATGCAGCATGGGAAAACACAAACAATAGAGAAAAGAACTACCCAGGCCTTACGTGTCATTACCATCCTGGCCCACCAGAAAGCCATTTATATTTTAAAAGTGAATATAATTTTTTTTTTAAATCCTTCCATTTGATTTTTATCACTTACTATTAACTCCTTCCTGCCAAGAAAATAAGGCGACCAAAGATACTGCTTTCAATGCTGTAATGACTCAACTAAGCTGTGGCTCACCATCAAACAATTCATTATCCAGCTTCTAATGCCATTCACAATTAACAGTATCAAAATAAGGCAGATGCTCATTGTATTTCTATAACCACCAGCAGTTCTCAATATCCAGCACCTTTGGAAGTGACAAAATAATGGTCATAGTGTTTGCACTTACCTGGCACGTTTTGCAAGGAAAAAAAAAAATCAAAGCACTACGTGAACAGTAATTAAGCCATACAACATTCCTGGGAGGTAGGTAAGTGTAATTATAACCATTTTACAGAATGAGAAACTGAGGCATGGGGCAGTTAAATGACTTGACAGAAGTCATGTGAACCAAGTAATTATGGGTTTGGGAACTGAAAGATAATTCCAAACCTCAGCTCCCTCTCTTCTCTAGTATTTTAGTAGGGCCTTTGATGATGGCAGTCTATAGTTGTATATATTGGTAAAAAACAACAGAGTTTTCGCTAGTGCCTACTAACAGGGAAAGCCAGACTCACATCAGCATCAGTGGGTTTGTAAACCCACCAAGTGTTAACATACAGTAAAAGAGAAACTACAGTACATCAGGAACATACACACAAAAGCATGCATATTTCCAGATGCACTCTTGGACACACATAGCAAAACAAAACCTGCACAGAGCTAAGTCTATTTAAGCCTCCCAGATTAACTTGCTTTTCTTCATATTTGCTTATTTTAAAAATTACCACGCATAGCGTGTTTGAAAGTTAACAGTAACATTTCACACTACCACAGGGTTGTGATACGCAAATTTAAAATATTTTAAACAGACATGTACCTTTAAAAAATCCTATTACTTAAGCAATATTTGCATAGAATTATACAAGTAAATTATAAAATATTTAAGCAGCAGCAACTTATGCTGAAATTTAGAACTAGATTAAGCTTAGTTGTGGCACAGATATCAATGTACAAAAAGTACAAAGAGCACACAATATTGTCCCCATTCTATTGCCCAAAGGCAAATTACTCCAGATTATACTATTTTACATCGTTTTTTTGTATATTACATATGTGTACATCTTTTAAATACTTAAAAGAAATATTTAACAAAATAATACAATAGGTTACAGTAACAGTGAACTGTTGTCCTGATGCAGCATGTCCTTTTCTACAACTTCAAGCAGTTCTTCTCTTCAAGCAGTTCTGGAATACAGTTTTCCATCTTTGGCCTCTTCTTTGCTTCAGTTATTACCCTGTACAAATAAGGAGAAAAAAAAAGCAAATATTCACTAAATTTAAAGAAAAAAAACAAATCAAACTAAGCCAACTTATTTCATGATTCTTGTGGTTAGAGTTAGCAGTCAGGAAGTGCTGGCTCTGCTTTCATCTCAGTCATTAATTTCCTGGTGAAGAAATACTGATGCTGATTAAAAAAATGTAGATGCCTTAATTTCTAAGTTCTCAGTTTTAGATACTTGTGACAAATTCAGTCAAAACCAATAAACAGTTGAAGGAGAAGTATGCTACATTGAACACTGAGCTTATTTAGGAGTCTCATTTCCATGCACTTCTGCTTGAAAAAGCTAAGCCCGAGAATTTCCTTATTCTTTGGATACTATTATTTGTCACATTTCTAGACTGCAAGGCTATTCATGTCTATTTATGCTTTGGGATGTATAGAGAGACGATTTATAATTCAGAAAGTGTTTTCATTTTGAATCGTCATAAAAATTTCCATCAAAACTCTGTGTGTGTGCATACACATGCATGCATGCGTACGTGCAAAATACTCCAGAATCAAAATAAATTTACTTGCTCTGCTCAAACTGTTGTCTGTCACTGAAAAGCTCAGACAAGCAAAGAGGAAAAACAGGAATCCACAGATAAGTAACTATTCTAACACCTTCTTTTTCCCCTGCAAGAGAAGAACATTGTAAAAATAGTGAGAAATAGTTTTTCAGGTAAGAGCCCCAAGAAGTTTTCAGTGTAAAAACTCAATGGGCAGCTCTATCCTGTGCAAACCTGCAAAAGCCACTGCAGCTGCCCCTGGCAAGGCAGAGGTCAGCTCAGATGCCTCCAGTGTATGAGGTCACTGGGTAGGGGTCTCTGAAGGCCCTCCCAAAGAGCAGGGGACACCCTGCTGAGCAGCAGTGGGCTAGGTATGGTAGGACTTCCCCCTTCTCACTTGGCTCATCTTCCAGAGGGATTCAGTCCTCATTATGGACTTTAAATTCTTTCACGAACTATTTTATTCAAGAGATGACAACTCCTGAAGTAGCTGGCAATTTTACACTCTCCTAGGCAATGTCATTTTATATAACATTTCAGAGCATGCCTGATTCAGGGATCAGAAGACAGGACTTATGCAATGGTAAATGCAGTTGCACAGCTCTGAAGATGTTATACAACATCCCTGCTTTATTTTACCCATCTGGTAAACTGGGATTGTATAATGTATTTATGCATTTTGCAAGGCTCTTTGAAGTAGTTCATATCTGAATGCACTATGACTTCCCAGTGCTGGAGAGCACTATCTTAGTCAACCTCATGTCTACTGCAAAATGAACTCTATTTCTAGTTAGCAGATTAAAGGTGATCAGTGTGACCTGTAAGTAGTGCTATCTGTGAAAAGGTACTTCTAAGAAAATTTATTTTTCCTCTTTGTTTTGATCACACCCTTGCCTGACACAAGCCAAAGCTTGCAGTTACAAGGGATGGACCTACCTTATTGTGAGCTGTTGCCAGGTATCCTTTCCTCACATTCAACATCTTGCAGTTCTATAACTTCTACCTTAGAATTTCTTCTTTCACACCGCACATTGAAAGGCACATGGGGGTCCTCAAATGGCACGTGGCCAGCTTCATGGTGTCCCTCGTAGGATGGGAAGCTCGCTCCCCGAGAGCTGTGGCTGTGCAGGGCCGAGTGGACAGCCACAGTGACCGAGGCTGAGGCAGTCACAGTAGTGATGGGCTGGCAGTAGGCTGCTCCTGCGGCGCCCGCAGCCCCGAACGCCGGGCTCCTCACGCTGTGGGAACGAGCCTTGTGGCCTAAGCGATCCCTGTTGCTGGGTCCCGAGTGCCCTTCGGTAGAAATTTCAAAAGCGTCCCTGCGAGGGCGGTAAGGAGGTGGTCGTGGCCCTTCCCTCACTTCCCTTTTGGGCTGTCGGCCCTGATGCCACGGCTGCTGCGTGCTGGGCTCTGGGTTCGATTGCAGCCCGGGACTCGGCTGATGCCTTGCTTCCGGCTGAACCACCTGAGAGAGACACGCATGGTTACACCTCTGACAAAGCAAAGCAAACAAATGCTAACTATGCTTGCTTGTATTTTATGCTGACAATAATTACAGTAACGCTCTGACTCTACAAAGGGAATGTTGTGGAATCTGACAACTGATTTTTCCATGTTTTTTGTCTGAAGTTATTAAAATCTGGAAGGCATATCTTCAGAAAAACACAGGATGACAGCTGAAAACATTATCGTAAGCTTCCTACATGCTGGTCCATCTTTTCAAAAGGATGGGTGACAAGCACTTGATCTTAACTCAACAAGCAGAATTGCAAGCATTTGGAAAAGGCTATTCCATGCAGGGAACATACACAGGATGTTAGTAGGGTAGTTTGTATAGACTGTAGGAATCTGTTTTCTGATTTCCATAAAGAGCGTGAAGCACAGTAGCTACATCAGTCAATAAACCGTGACCAACTTCAAATGTGGCTGTGCTTGTACCTATTTCTAGGCCTCTGCTGAACAAAACCAGATCCGCATTGCAGCTCAGCATGCAACATCAGCAGGGGTAGGAGACAGAGCTTTTTCACTTCCCTTTGAAATCACAGTTATGCCAACCCAGTTGCAAGATGCAACAAGGCCCAAGATTTGTTACAGCACTTACACTACTTTCTCCTGGCTCTAATCTTTCTCCCCAAAATGTGCTGTTACAAGAGAGGTATATGATAGCAATCCACAAAGAAAAAGAAAGAGGCTGGGATCTTGTCATCTCTCCTCTCTCTGAAAACAGTCATCAAACAGACCAAGAGCTCTCTCTTGTGGCTGGTGCCAGTAGGATGTAATAACAATTACCCCTGCCACAGGCCTCTGCTTTTGTACCACCACTTTACCCCCAACTCAATTCTAAAGGAGAGAATCCTTTACTCCCTGCTAACAGGTTTTTGCACTGAGTCACAAAGCACAGTCGGAAAGAGTTTTCCACAAAAATAAATAGATATAAAAAAAAACAAAAACACAAAAACCAAAACACACCAAAAAACTTCTTGCCCTCCTGCTAGTCCATATGAAAGCTACTTACAGTGGATCTTGCAAAGAGAGGATTCTCAGTCGCTTCCACTATTACTTGATGGACTGGTGCCCCGGGGCCTCGTGCGGCCTCGTACTGATGCAGCTCTTCACTGATGCCAGACACTGTGGTTTGAGAGCTGTACTCAGAATCAGAGGAATCTGAAGCAGTGTTTGTGTGGCCAGGTGGCAGTGCAAACCTCACGGTACCGGGGGGTGGCTCAGGAGATGGTGTGGGCAATCTGTCCTGTCCGTTGGCTGGAGAAACCTGATGACAGCAAAGCTTTTGGTTACATTCAGCTAACTTTACCCTTTTAATCACTAATGCTTGACAAAAACTATGTTCTGCCAAATACACCTGGCCACACCACAACTACCTTAGCAACAGTTTTCTGATGAACATAGACACTGAACTAGAAAAAATTGATGGAAGTGTAGAAGACATGACCTCCATCTGCAGACATGTATGTAAACAGGACTACACAGACTCTTCTGGGTATCACTGTCTCAGAAAGAGCACATATGTTTGTATGTGCATGCACTTGCACTTATAAATATAAAAATAAAAATAATATGTGAGCTTCCCTCCCCCTTCAGCGAGCATTAGCAGTGATTTCATAAAATCACCTCAGTGGGTTGGCACAGGGTTACTCAGTGTCTGTTTGCAAAGAGAGATGGATATACATGTCACAGCAATATATATGGTAATAACACACACACACACATTGTTTAAGTAAGAGAAATAGGAATGTGTTAGGAATTAAGAGATAACACATTGTTGCCAAAATTGTTTTACTAATATTAAAAGAACCCAAACACTTCTGCAATATACCAGTGCTGTATACATACCTTGTGTTTTATTCTTGGGCATACACATATATTTAGACATGTGAAACACAGCACACTGATTTTACTGACACGTGATAAAGATAACCCCATGTGACACAGTAATTGTATTAACTACAAAGTAGGTAATAAATGCTCAGCAACCAAACATGAAGTTGTTATCTGTGAATCCTGGAGTCTGCACTTGGATTTTGTGCTGTAAAGTCATCAACATCTAAGTGAAGCCTTTCCTGCATCAAGAATGCTGCTTGAGGCAGGAGAATGCCACAGGGAGAGGTGACTGGACAGTGGGGACCTTCTGGCAGACCAATCATGGTTATCAAGGTGTGGCCTGTGGACCACCGCTGCGTGTGTTGGTCCACACAGGCCTTCCTGGTGGTCTGCTCAATTAAACACTTTGAGCAGTGCAACAGAGCCACTGAGGTAGGAAAGTGGAAGATATGTGTATAAAACAAACTATCTTTTGCAAAATATTGAGAGAAATCTCTTATTTTATAAACTTGTTTGCATATCACATTATGCTAGTAGTATAAACAACATTATCAGGTTTGCTTATTGTGACCTCTAAAACAAGACTTATTTAAAAACGCCTTTAAAAATAGAGTAGTATCAACTATGTAACAAACAGCACTTTTAATAAAAATTTATTTAAAAGCCTGAGAGCAAGAAACTTAATACAAGAACATTTTAAAAATACTGTCTAAAAACAGGGGGTGATTGAGGGGAACAGCGGTGCAGACACAGTATTATTTTTTCTGTTCACCATTTATTTTACTGACCTCAGGGTATGGTCCAAAGAATGAAAGAAGAACAGGAAGCAGCACCAATCCGTTGAGAACTCCCAGAATGGTTAGGATTGCCAAAACAGCAAAGAAATACCTGAAGTACAGTTTAAATGGTTTGGGGGAGAGAATAGCCACTGTTAGAAACAAGGGATTACAAATTACTCCTACATATGTTAAAATAATACAGATACTAAATGAACTCTAACATATTACTAACATCAAAGGAAACAATTCATCACTTTCCATATAAGATATAGGAGTTTTTACCTTTTGAATTAGAGAAGCTACATTCCACAAAGTGTTAGTTGAGAAAGGAAAGAAAAAAATTACATTTGTTAATTTCCCAGAATCTGGAAGCATGTAATGTTATTTATAAATGTGTTACACAAACACAAAAATATGGAATGTGCAGGGAATGGCTGAATGGATTGAAAGCACAAATACAATGAAAAGGGGCCCCCATTAGTGAAAACCCAGCAGAAGCAAACAAATGAAGTGAAGGGTGTAGAATTTAAACAATTTAGTGTAGAAGGAAAAGAAGCTCTCTTCTCCCAGCAGCTAATCCACTGTGAAATGCTTCTGCAACTTACAGCAGAATGTCTAATTAAATCTACAGTATATCAGGTAAGGGTTTTCCTTGCCGTTCATTAATCAAACTTAACGCCTAGAATTCTGTGAGTTCCAGTTTTACCAAATAGCTTGAATTGCAACTCTTTTACAACACAGGAACCCGCTTTCTGCAAAGAAAATGCCCATTCTATAGTAAGCTTCAGCATTGTACTGAGTAAGAGCACTCCACAATGGCAGAGCTGCATTGCAGGCTAATCTTTTGTTGAACAATTTAGCATCTCTGAATACTCTTGTTTTGCGTCAGCCAATTCAAACATAAAGGCTGAAATACTATGGAAGAAGAGAAAAGTGCACAAGTAGTTGTCCTTTCCCACCACTGAGGGCTAAGGTCTGGGATCCTTCATGAATACCAAGGTAAACCTGTCAGTAAAAGGAAAGTCTTGCTAGTTGGTATTCGGCACAGCTGGGGCTCAGACTAAACTTAAGGCTGTGTTGAAACTAATGATTTCAAGGACTCAGTCTTGGTAAATTCCTGGAGGAGAAGGCAAAGGAGAAGAACAGAGGGCAAGTTCGCTGCTAATGGGTCTGCTGATTACATTGTCTAGCTGGCAACAAACTTTACTGCCTCCTTGTTTCTACATATGATCAAATATATCAGACTCCTGTAAAACTATAAATATCCTGCTATTGTAAACATTTGGGAATTTCTGATCTGCATTAACAAAAATCAGCAAGCCAATCTACTCTACTAACATAAACCACCAGAACTTTAAACTGGGACACAGATCAACAACAGGCATTAAAAACATTTGCATCTCATCCATCTAACATTAGAATAAACAGGAGGATTACAGCTTTGACCAGTTGGTGTATACAGTGCCGGTTAATTTATTTAATCTTCCACATTGCTGGACTAATCTGTCGCTTTCCGGAAGTTTAGGATCTTCTTTGCCCACTCTAACAATGCTCAGACTCTCCATAGTTTATTTTATTATATTTTTTAAACACAGCAAACTGAAGTGAGATCGTGCTATAAAATCAGAAACTGATGGCCAAAAAAAGTAAAATAACATAAGTTGAAAAGTTGAAAGGCTCATTTTATAAACTGAGAGCACATCCAATCCAAATTTGGTGTGAAGTGCTGTTACAATCTTCCATTTGCTATGACACAAAAAAGTGTGCCAAAATCTCATCTGTTAAGTAGGAAAGTAGCACACCAAAAACTTACCCCTGTAAATTTAGGTTAAATCTATCAGTAACCTGTATGTCAAAATGTTCCAACCCTTACAAAGCCAGGTCCTAAAAGAATAATTCTATTTCTTCAATACCAATACAATAAAGTAAAAAATAGTGATTTGGGGGAAAAAAATTCTATTTCAGGACATGGAATACCTGTATAGCAACAATCTTAATGCAAGTTCCATGAGATCTAACTGCAAACGGTCTGCTTTCTTCAAATCTCTCTTATACATAAACAAAATGCCTGATGAGATTTAGCAGTCATTCTCTCAGTTCCTGCCCCTGACATTTTGTTGTTCTTGTTGTCAAATGGATGTCAGTTAAGTCTAGTCATTTGTCCAGCTTATGTCTACCTAAGTAGTTAAGCCATCTTTCAGAGCATTTTTATTTGGCCCAGTTCTACCTCAGTTCCATTTTAGGGCTTGGATTATTTTTCTGTGTGTGTGCTGTAGCTTACCACAAAGAGCCTGTGTTACTTCTAAGATTAGCCATTTTGCAGAGCTCCACAGGTTGTTTGGAATAGAAGAGGATCTGTTTCATTGCACTTCTCAAATTCCCCTCAAGAAAAGACTTGCTTTCCTCTATACTTGACAAACTCACGTTCTTAATTATATTCACAAGAAACAGCCTTCTTGTAGTTCTGAACAGAANCTGAGAGAGTCACTTGCAGCACAGTTGAATGTTTGTAGGTTCACGTGTCCTTTGCATACAAATTCTTGTGCATACAAGAAGCCTGGAGGACCTCAAGGCTAAAGGTCAGATGCAGCTAATACTGGACAATACACGATGCTTTGAACTAATTCAAACCCAGAATTAGCAAACTTTCTAAAGAGCGACATTTTTGTGTTCCTTCATGCTAAGTGTCAGATTTTCCTGGAACAGATTTTAATGTCAGCAATGGAAACACTACCATGTCTAGCAAGTAACAAGGAGTTAATAAAACAGAGGGAAAGCAGGACCATGATGTAAGCATGCTTGACACACCATGCATAGTAATAAAACAACAGATTCACTGAAGTGAATAAAAATCAAAAGCACACTTATTTTTATTTTTGAAAGAAAGTCAAAACACAGAAATGCTTTACCTGACAATAAAATCAAACTCTGATCCTGCAAGCATTAACACCCCAAGCAGAGTGGACACGGCCCCATCCAGCACTGGTGCAAACATGTGTTCCAATGCAAGGACAGCCCTACGGTTCCTGTCTCCTATGGCAGTTAAAAACGCCTGTAAAACAGAAAAGTCCATTTCCTTAGGCAGATGTATACAACTTTCCAACCAGCTTCTCTCCTAGCATACACAGTTTTCCATCAGTTAATTACTTCAAACTACAGATTATCAAAGTTATCTCTGTGGCAGGCTAACCCTTGAGAGAATGTCTGATCCTGCAGTTATACCACATAGCAGCTGCGGAAGTCACACAACCAGAGTAAGCATGGATGGCAGAGTCAGACCAAAGTAATTCTGGATGCAATGCCTACTTGCAACAGCACCCTTTTGTCTCCAGATTTGCCTGTTTCCACCTGAAAAGAATTCACATCACGGTGAAAGCACTTCAGGTGTGAAAATTGCAGGCATACTCCTCTCATTCTTGTGGGTCCACAGCTTCTGTGACTTTTTCTAACATTTTCATTTTATTAAAAAAAAAAAAAAAAAAAAAGTTTTTGAAGCTTTTAGTACTTCAAAGCTACCAGTTCTATACATACAAAATCATCCTAGGAATAGTGCTGAACATGGTAGTGACTGAGCAACAATATGACTAGTGAACTGCCTTCATCCCTACATCTCCTTATGAATAAACTCTATCAAGAACATGCAAATGCTAGCTTTGTTATGAATTTGTCTACTCTGTGTATGACTTCAAGAAAACAAGAACCTGGCTGATCTTCTTACTGTGATTTTAAGGGCTCTCTTTGGGTAATTCCCTACTGGCTATTAAGATTTGTGCTGAAGCAGCTATCTTCCTCACAGTCCTGGAATTTAAGTCTCTGTTCTCTAGAACTAGAAAAAAAACTAAGGTCAGAATTCACAAGCAATAGCAGAAAACCAGCCCACAAGTGGATTGTGAATCACCCTTAAACTCAATTAAATTCAGCATTAAAAGTTACAGCACTGCTTTTTTTGTTTATACAACACTGATTTTTCCATTTATATGTTCCCAAGTTTTTATCTCCAGTGTCAATGTGAGAAAACCACCATTTTCAGTTTCCTTGGCATTTTACCTTCAGGCACAGGTGACCTGTAAAGTCCTGTAAATTAAATTAGTCTCCTCCAATCTAGAAACAACTGTTTTGTCCTTTTTTTATTCCATTTTTCCTGTTTTGAATCTTCAATAGTAAGAAGCTGTCATTTCTTTCTTCCTCTTCTACACCATTAGTTTCTTACACTTCCCAAACTGTTCCAAGTCCTAGCAAACTCATTGACCATCAAAAGTCTATCTATCTGTAGCAGCAGGGGAAAAAAAGATGCCATCATTTGAGGGATCCAATTGCTCTTCTTTAACCTTACTCTACTTTCACTGTGGTTTTTCTCAAAATTATTATTTTCTTTTAGGATGACTTTATGTGCCCTAACTCTGTACATCATCTAAACCACTAGATAAGCAGTAGAAAAATATTTTCCTACAGACTGCATGTTTATGCCCACTATTACTAGCCAATGGCTTCTGAAAAGGAGGTGCAGATTTTACAAATGGAACACTAATTCAAATATGTTCACATTCAAGAAGGCCAGAAATACCAAATGATACAATATCTGAATGTGAAAAACTCCTCTGAAGAATACTCTTTTGCAAGATAGAGTATCTACATGGAAGAGGCAACAAAAAGCTGTGTAACACTGATGCAACAACAGTGAGGTTTCAGACAAGGATCATGCGAGTCTGGACTGAAGCAAGTTGATTTAAGATCTCTGTTTTCTCGATATAATTGTATCAATCAGACAAACAGGTATCACAGCTAATGTATCCTCTCTTGTCTCCTGGGAGACTGACTCAATAGTTAGGAACTAGCTCATCAGGATCAACTCTCTTCCATTGAGACAAACAGGAAGGTACACAAAACTGTGACCATTTTCCTTCTGAGAATCAGGTCACTGACAAGAAACTATAAGGATTTGTGATCTGAACATTACCATCATTTTATTTTAAAATGTTTCTTGATTTTACGTACCAAAGCAACATGAACAGTGAATTCCACACCAATGCCAACAGAAGCAATCAGGATAACCACAGGCACTGCACTCAGCTTTATTCCAATTAGACCCATCATGCCAAACAGCTCCACAGTCATCAGAGCCAGCACCACCACCTAGATGATTTCAAACATCTGTTAGTGTCTTCTTATACTCCAGACAGTGAAGAGAAAGACATTTCAAAATAACAGGATTACCATAGGACATATTCCATAAAGCCATCCTATATTCCCAAAGACAAGCTGCTTTTACTTGTTTCATTTTTCTCAATGGCAATGAATGCTGAATAACCAGCCTAAATTACACCCTAAGAACCAGTTAACACATGTAGCATCAGCTTCATATTTGTTACAATCCATCAGTGAGCTGAAAAACCATTTGTTCCTCCTTATCATGGATACTCCCAACAGGTACATTTTTCTTTTTCACCCATCTTTCAGACAATCCTTCCCAAAAAAGTATCTTTTAACTACCTGTATTTGAATTCACTTTTGTAGAACTGCAAATATAAGTGAGGATGTCTAAAGCACAGAAGGAATGCCATAATCAGCTGATGAGTCTCAGGTTACAGAGGGACTCTAAGCTTTTAAGGTATTTGGGGGGATTGACATGGACAAAGTGAACAGTTAAATATAAGAGGAAGTTTTTATTTTTCTTTCATCGAACTTGTAAAGAAACCTGAGGGAAAGGTAGGGGAGGAAGTCTGGAGAATCACCTTTAAAAGTAGCTAAAGCTAAGCAGGGAAAAAAAAAATAGACACACTTATAAAAGCAATGCTGGACTCTGAAAATAAACTCCTTTTCCAAAGGGAAAAGAGTGTGCACTACAATAAATGATTTTACAAGCTAATGAATCAAACATAATAACATAAATTGCTTGATAAGGTGCTATGAAAAATATTCTAGACTAAACATTTACCTTTTAACATACCTGTCATATAAACGTACATTACAAAAACTAGTAACTGTTTTATGCTTTTCTACTTCTGGCGTTTTATAAACCATATGATAGTTTATGGAATTTAAACATAGGAACATCATCATTCAATTTAACTTGAATGTTTACTGAAAGGCTTTTCGTGCCTTGCAGAAAGCATGGAGGAGTATTCTTTGCAGTTTACAATTTTACACTCTTCCTCCTCGATAGCTCAGTTTCAGGCTTTCCATAGTGCATACTGTACAGCACAAGCATTTCAGTTTTTTCCAGAAATATTGCATTCAGAAATGGCTGGGAAAATTTATGGACAAGCTAGCCATAAGCAACTGCCTTGAAAAATAGCTGTGTGTGACAAAAGAAGACAAGGAATACAGAATTAGAAATGGTTTTATAAAGCTCTCAATTTTCCTCTGTGTCTTTATTTCTTATGTTCTTTATTTCTTATGTGTGCCTTTGAGCAAGGGTAAACGTTTATGTACCTTTCTAAGAAACCTTTAAACCTGCAAAAAAGGTGGCCAGAAGATTAGGGTTATTAAGACTTGTACCTTCAGCATGAACCCTACCCCCTCAAGTTGAATAAATATATAATGAATGATGCAATATACATACTCCACCAGAGGCCCAGACATAAACAAAACCTTCCCGACTACAGCAAGAGCTATGCTGAAAGGAATTTTACTTCAACAAAGACCCTTATAATAAACTTACAATGATCCCAGCTGTCCAGGGGTTTAGGAGGAAGAGGGCACACACCAGAAACGTGCAAGCTAAAACCACGCTAATGGATAAGAGGAGCCAGTGACGAAGTCCAATGTACTGTTCCCAGAACAGAAATGGGTAACCATTTGGGTAGCTGGAGATCCCCAGGCTGGTGTAGTTATTACAGATAGCTCTCACTTTCTCGATAGCCTCCACAAAGTCAGAAGTTTCACGCAATCCATTGAGGTAGAAAGGAAACTGAGCATATTCTATGGGCTCGGCTGCTGGAACTAGGAAAAGGATAGCAGCGTTAAAATGCGCTTTTGGAAGGAAGATTATATACAGAGACCAGGGTTAGCAAAACATTTTATTCTTCACAGCAAAATGCATAAAAGGTGGCAAACTTTAATTTTACTTGTTTGGAATGAATTATAGTTTTTAAGCTCTCCANGAGGAGCCAGTGACGAAGTCCAATGTACTGTTCCCAGAACAGAAATGGGTAACCATTTGGGTAGCTGGAGATCCCCAGGCTGGTGTAGTTATTACAGATAGCTCTCACTTTCTCGATAGCCTCCACAAAGTCAGAAGTTTCACGCAATCCATTGAGGTAGAAAGGANTTATATTACATTTATATTTAATGGATCTTTTAATCCATGTATGTAATCCTGATCAGTGTTATAAAGCTTTTTACCGAATACCTGGTCAAAAATCCCTAACTGCAACATAAGAGTAGACAATCACATAATTTAAAAATTTTATCCAAATGCTCCTCTTTTATGCAGTTTCTTTGAAATCAAAGGTCATTTCCTGGAGATTAACTGAGAGCCACTGAAATAAAACTAGAAAACAAATTAGGCTTGAGCAGGTTGGTTGTTTTTTTAAGATTTCCACCAAATATTTGGAATTACAGATGCAGAAATCCACATTCTGATGGAAATTAGTGAAGGAAAAGGCCCTCATAATATAAAAGTAATGGCTTGCTGAGGAAATACATAACTTTTTATCCTTTAATAATTTGACAAACCAACACTCTCCATACTTCTTTTTGAGTGTAATGCAAGATCTGTTCTACGACTGAAAAAGAAAAGGCTTCTACAATAAGCTTTTGGTTACTGCCATTGTGTATTCCAAACCCTGCAGCTTCATTCAGTTGACTTGCTTAACATGATTTGCCCTATTATAATGTGAACTATAAATTTTCATTAAGACAAAACTTGGCTGACTGCCACAAAGCTCTAGGGTTTGGATACACTGAAGCATGGTTATCCAACCACATTTCCATGTGCACCAGTTGTCCCTTATATGCCCTCTCCCCTTCCCTACTGGTGTCCAACTAGCAATCTTCCCAATGAATTGAAAGCTAAAGCAAAGCCAGCTGGTATTGATGCCAGGAAAACAGTGAATGGTGTGAAGTGGGACTTCTCCCCTAGTCCCCGTAGCTCTTGTACCATATCAGTGCTGTGGCTTAGTGTATGAGTTACCTTGGTAAAAATTTCTCAGGTACCAAGAATTGAGATAGAATTTCAGTAATGAAATTTCAGAATAACAGGAATTTCATGAAATGCCCAGGTTCCTCAGACAGAGCTATCAGGTGACACATCAAAAAACAACACTTACTATAAATTTTCAGAGCTTTAAACTGTTCCATAACTCATTATTGAACATGATAAAACCCTGCAATGGTGTCAGAGTTGCAGCGGTGCTTGGATCTCCTATGACTACAGCACAACACAATGCATTCTCCTGCTTATGCTTGTGAGCCCTGGGCAGCACTAGGGGTTGCTGGCGCTTGAAGGGAGGAGTGGAGACACCCGTGCAAACGGTAGGATGTTAGGATGAAATGCTACTTACTCCTCAGCCGTGTTTCTGGCATGTAGTCTGCTTTGTCATGGACCCACTCCGGGCGGTGCGGGCGGATGTTGGCTTGCGAGGCAGCATAGGCCACGGGGTCGTTGCTAACCCAGGCTGTCAGGTAGATGTAGAAAGCATTTGGGTTAATGATTCCATCCGCATCCACCAGACGCTGCTTAGTCAGCTGCAAAATGGAAAAAAATTAGAAGCCTTTCAGAATAAGTTTTGCTTTCAGGGCTTTTGCCATAATGCTTTCAACAAATGGCCAGGAGATGCAACACACACATATAGGAGGGTAAAAGCAAGAGAACATGAATCTTCACTTGAAGGGACTTATCAGTAAACTGTTGTTTGAAAACAAAAACAAAATCTAAGAAAATGCAGTGACAGTGGTTATTTATAAATTAGTACTCATATATTTAAAATAACCACTAAATTAACAGATGGTTCCAGAATACACTCAGCCAATTAAATCCAAATTCTGAAAGACTGCAGCCAAGAATGAAAAACAACCAAGTTGGAGAAACATATTTAAAGACACGGAAAGAAAACCTGGCAAGAGTCCCTATGTCTGTGTGCAGTTAACCTCTGTTGTTAACACTGAAGGAAATGCCACCCAGTAAATGGAGGAGAGCTATAAAAATAAAACAACATCTGTATAAATTTTGCTAACACTTGCCTCCTATGACCTATGTATTCAGAAAATGCCCAGCGTCAAAAAAGCAGACGACTGCCCTGTGTTATTTGGGTCACTGTGGGCAAATGCATCTGTGGGGTAAACAGCAGTGGTGTACTTCCAGGGTTCTGTTAGCCAAATCCTGCACAGCTAGAGCTCTGACAGAGGACTCCATGGGTGAAAAGTATTACTGGGGCTTTTTGTTTTGTTTATTTAAAATTCTGGCTCAGCTCCAGTTCCAGGTCTTTTTAATAAAATGAAAAACAACAGTGACACCAGTTAAAAAAAAAAAAAAAAAGAAAAAAAGTTGGATTCCAAGGATCTGGATTCAATTAGTCCACAGGATATGCAACAACTGTATGTCTTCAAGCTGTCTCTGGAACTGCAGAGTACAGCGCTCAACCCCTGTGGGTGCACCACACTTTTCTCCCTCCCAGGCACAGGAAATTATATCAGCAGCTGCAGTCCAATTGCATTTGTTCCACAGTGTACCTGGTACACTCTGCTAAACAAAATCTCACTGAAGGTTTTCTCTTCAACTCCCTTTCTTTGCCTAATTCATTGCTGAAGCTTCATTCAGACCTGACAGCATGTTGCATGTTGCTATACAGCAGAGTGTTTCACACACTACAGTAACTTTGAACAATGTACTCTGTAAATCTGTCACCTTTAATGCCAGGAAGAAAAAAGAAAGACAATAAGCAGAACTGCCAAGAAGCTCATTAAAAACACTGTTTTTCTGCCTGAAAGCACAGTGAGTTGATGATGACTCTCAGAGAAGAGAAGGTATGTTATTGAAGAATTTATTCTTCAGTGTTTGAAATCTAATTTTAGTGTAAGGAGTCATTCCTAATGTTTTTCCACTTACAAATGGCTATAACAAATGCAGTCATATGCTGTGGTAACCTCAGGCATATTTTATGTAGTCAGCTCTAACAACTGCCATTTAGCTCTACAGCAGTTTAGATGTATTTAGTGATGGTGGTACAAGAATATGATATTGAGTGTAATCATTTCAGTCTCCTTTCTCTATAATTCATCAATATCTTTTAAAAAATGTTCTAGTTTGCACAAATCAGTAGGAACAAACCAAATAATTGTGAATGTTCAGCAAAAACTTCATACACCTATGGATGCAAAGAAGTATTTTTCGCAACAATTTCCATGGAAACTGAGCATGTCTGGCATGGGAGCACAAAATGCACACCAGCCAGTAACAACTGAGGACTGGTATTTGCCATGTTGATTTGAACACTTTGCAACATAGGCCATGCTGCATCTGAGGAGTGGCTTCAGCAAAGTCAGCAAGGCCATACAAGAAAGGCGTAATTCAGACTTTCAGCTCCTTGAGCTGGAAAAAAAATACTAAAACCTTTGTAGACTTTGCACCTCCCCCCACTCCTCATGACTTGCGTATTGTGTAAAACAGCATGGTCTCTGATACACTACCTGGCTGATGTCAATGGGCTTTGCATGGTTGCCTGTTTGTACCAAGAGCTTGTAAGCCAAAACAGCATCGTCAGAACCATTCTTATAGTTGTTGTAAGTGATCTTCCCAGTTTCCCAGTCGCTGTCAAATGCATCCTGAAGGCCTGAGGAGTTAAGAGAGGCAAGAAGAAGACAGAACAAGCAGGTGAATAATCACTCTTACAAGCAAGTTTCAGAAGGAGAAAGAATAACAATGCTTTTTCATAGCTGAATGAGGATGAAAATTATTGACCTGCTGCCTCCTAAATTTGGGGCTCCACATGGTCAATCTGTGGGAAATATCAGTTGCGTGTCCAGTATTTTGCCCAAAGAAAGGCAGGGGAAGCAAGAAAATGCAAAGGAGAGTCCCCACGTTGTCCAGACCAGCAAAGTTGAGCTAGCAAGCTGCAGATGCATTGTGCACTGGCATAAATGGCTTCCCCTCAAGGGTAATTGAAGATCTTCTCCAAGCATCCCACTTGGAGAAGTGTATGGAAAAGAGTTAATCTTGTCTAGAACAAAAAAGGGCTGAGCTCAGCCCTCATCCAGCTTCACCACCTTAAAACCAGAGGAGGCCTAAGTCTGCTACCTAGAAGGGAAACATTCTCCTTACTCGCCTCTGCCTCACCAAAACCCTGGCTGAGTGCACTGAGCCACAGAGGAGGACACACACCGCTCTCATTACTGTTTTGGGCTACTGCAGAGCACTGGGGCAATAGCTTCTACACTATAACCAGAATTTCCACTACAGGGTGGGGGGAGAAAAACACACTCAAACTTTCAACTTCAAACAGCAACTCAGCTGCTCCTCAAGCACAGCGTGAGTGAACACGATTTTGTCAATTTGTTCCATCTGTTCAACTTGTGCAGCTAATACAAGTCATGGGATCTGCTGCCAGCACATGTAAAGATCACAGCCAACACCTATTCACTCTCAACTGTTATTTTCCTCCTTGCCACCCTTCAAGGGGGAGGGAATACCTCACAGCAGAAATTTGGATCCGATTTAGTACAGGAAGCCACAGCCCAGTACAAGGAGGTGATGTGCAAGCAGATGACAAACCGCATGTCCAGGGAAGGGAAGAAAAAGGCTGGGGAAGTGGTGGTGGAGGAAATTGTCGACCCACCTCACAGCTGGGCTGAGGAGCTGTAATGAAAACCATCACTGCAGACTGGATAGGTTAGCTACAGCTGTACTGAGATAAGAGGAGCACTGGAAGAGAAAATGCACCCGGCTGACACAGGACAGAGTACCCATTCCCATTGACAAACTCATCCTCTCTCCCTTAGAAAACTGCCTAGAAAAGTGCTGTCTCACTAAACCATGTCAAATCGTGTGAAGCCAACAGGCTGAGAACCAAATGATGAAAGAAGCCTGCCAGATTTCTGCATGCAGTCCTCTAGCACCGGTCCAGGAGGAGGACAATTTGCAATCAGGTTTTCTGACATCACCAAAGGACTTTGAGGTTCCCTTTGAAAAAAGCACTGTTTGCTGGCACTGGAGAGAGGGGAATCATTGGTTAGGGTATGTAAAAATACCAACGCATCCCCTCTGTGCCAAGTCCAGCTCCATGTCCATGTTTCTCACAAAGTGGCCAGGTGAGAGTATTTGAGCTATCATATCAGTGGCAAGAAATACAAGGACTTTGGAAAGTTACGAGGATGCTTTGCAAAAAGCACATGGAAAAGAAAGAGATGACCTAAGAACAGTGTAACTTCCAGTGAAAGTGTCTCCCTTCCGCAGGAGGAACACACTAACTGCTGTGATAGACAGCATGTCAGAGGGCTCCACAGACACAATAACAAATAAATCCATTGGCATGTGGCATTAGCAGTTTGAGGCTGCTAAAAAGGCCATGTACTTAGAAACATTATTGCAGTGGCTGAAAACTCAGGTCTCTTGCATCTCCCTCTGCTCCCCTGTTCTCACAAGTTTGATCATCCTTCAAACCCTGCTCCCTTTTACACCTTTATTCTTCAGCTAGGCTTAACACTTTACGTTCGGATCATTTTATTGCTCACCTTGCTGAAACTGAAAGTCTACAGACAGAATATTAAGAAACCACTGATAGTTGTACTACTTAATTTCCGAAGAATTTCAAACTTTCAATAAGCAAAATTTGTCATCAAACTTTGAAATTTTTAGTGGACTTTGCTGCTTTCAAAGCAAACATGTTCATAATGATTATTTTAAAAGACATTTAATCAATCATAAATGGGATTAATCATATGTTTCTGGTCAGAAAGATGAAAACATCTTGCTGACATCTTCCTGCAGAAAAGTTACAGAAATTAAGAGGAATTTCAAAAGCTTTTTAAATGGCATTTTCGCACATCAGCAGTCACTTTTGCTTAGCGCTTCATAAGAAAGTGACAACATCAAAAATTATGTGGGAGTGGGGGTGAGGAAGGAATTCCTACTGACCCATGTGAGCAGCGGCTACCATGAAACACCAGATAAGATTCCCCTTCACAAAAACAGGCCTAATTAGAAGCCATCAGGGAATCCAAGCTACCTCATTTACATTCCATCACTAAGAAAACCAATGTTAACATTTACAGCTTAAATGGTTAGTGTTAACTTTTCTTCTGTTGCACTTTCAGTAACAGAAAATATGGTAACACAAACATTACTAGAAAGCAAAATACGAGGCATCTCCGAAAGAGAAGTGCATGAGGCAGAAGGCACACTCCACTGCTATTAGATGAGGAAGAATGTACAGCTAAACCAAGGATGCCTTCTTGGTAAAAAATGGTTTTGTTCACGTGTTGCTGCATCTTTCATTCTGCTGGACAAATGTGTGTGTGTCAGAAGGCCATCTTGAACCATTAACCTCTGGCACTGGATTCACGGTCAAGTTGGCAGGAATTAGCCACGCAGGTCAAAGCTGTTCCTGCTTAGATGAGTCCTTCCAGCACAAAAAAACCTATGCCTGTAGAACTGCTCCACTTCACAGAGGATTCTCCCTGAATCCAGGCTAAACCTGTACCTTGTTTGTAAATTCTATCTTCATCTTCCCTTCCCCTGAATCCTTCAGCACCAGCTGGTAACAATCAGGTGTTATTCTGCCTGTTAGTCTGGACCTTTAGATAATTCCCCAATTACGACAAGCATGGCAGCTTTTAGTACAACAGTCTAGCTTGCCCATGTAACATCAATGCCCTGTACCACTTGAAAATGTAACATCTTTCTATTGATACATCTCAATATCCTCCTTTACACCCCCATGAAGGCAGTATCACACTCTGTCAACAGAAGCAGCAGGCTTATATTAATTGTGACCCTCTCAGAATACGTCCCCACCAGAAGAGGTAAGGATACAGACCGAAATGCTAATTCATCATAATGATTAATTCTGAAGCTGTGTGTGATCAAAAGGCCTGTCAATGGCCTGTCAGAGGGCTGGCATGTCACATGGACCACAGCAAGTCACTACTGCTTCCTGGAGTCTCCCTGATCATTCTGCTACCACATTTCAGCTCCGTGCAGCCTGTCAGTAAGCGCCAGGTACCAGGAATACACACAGCTCCTCTAGTGGAAGAAAAGCAGAGGACAAGTAAGGATAGGCTGGCTAATGTGGACTGGAGGGGAAAAGTAACCATGCCGAATGAAGTACAGGGTAGGAACACCCCTATGGGAAGAGTGTGTCTGGAAAGAACACACATGAGCATGGACACACAGCATGAGGGGGCATGCAGGCCCTTGGCCACAAGAACAGTCCTTAGCACAAGAGGGACACAAAGGATTGCAAAGAG
The DNA here is from genome assembly GCA_013397295.1 of Polioptila caerulea. NCBI lineage: Eukaryota > Metazoa > Chordata > Aves > Passeriformes > Certhiidae > Polioptila > Polioptila caerulea. The sequence continues at coordinate 51,645 of VYXF01010707.1, read as the reverse complement.
GGCAGTGAGGCACCCAAAGTAAAAGGTTTGGGAAAATAAGTGATGTGCCTGATAGAGGGGCGCTGGGAATGGGAGTTCTCCTGGGAGTAACACCAAGTGGGCTTGCCTCCAGCATTTCACTTTGAGCAGCCTGCAAGGGAGCAGATCCAAGGGCACCTCCTCCTGACTTTATCGTTGGCAGACTGTGCTGAGGTTGAGCACTAATAAAGCTTCCTGAACACAATCTCAGATTTCCATCTCCCTCACAGGGGAGGGGGGAAAAGAGAAAGGGGGGACACCAGATACATTTTTTCCTACTGTTTTGGAACAACAGCAAAAAATAACCAGAAAAGAAACATAGTAAACAGCAGAGGTTTAAGAAAATTTGGAAAAGCATGTAGAAGGACGACTGCTTAGAATTCTAGTAAGTATAGTAAGGTTCTAATCCAGCAAACATCTAAGCTATGCTGAATTTTCTTCCTGCCAGTAATGCCTTCCCTTACAGCTCAATATGCTTATGTGAGCAAAATATTTTAAATAAGGCTTCCAGTAAGTAGACTGCAATGAATGGATCCAATGTATTTTAAAACCATTAAAAACCCCCAAAGCTAATAGCTGAAATACTGCTTTGCATTATTTAGCAATGCATTAAACACATGGGAAACCTCATTTTATGTAGATATGTCACTTACATGCATCTGCTTTCCTAATACTGTTCAACATAATTTAAGAAGGAATAAAATTTATCAAATAATAAGTGATCTATACAGTTACCTATATGTTCTCTATGAATCACTGGCTGCAGTGGTCATCTGTACACAATTATGTCTAGAATTTACAGTCTCACCAGGTCAGTACCTTTTTTTAATTTTTTTTTTTCCCCAAAAGCTTCCTAGAAGTTCTTCCAATAGAAAGACCTAGGTAGGACCAAAGTAGTCCTGGGTAGGGTATGTTTGCTGTTAAATTTGCTAAAATGTAACAGTACTCCTTATTTTAAATACAAACCAGTTATTTGTCTCAACATGTGCAATTATAGTATCTCCAATTACTTGGTTTCAAAACAATTATCATCATAGCACCTGAAAGGCCATGCCTTCTCTTGTCTTTCCACACCCTGTTAGACTTCAGCACAGAAAAGCAGCACCACAGAGTGTAGTTGATTGGAAACCTAGACTATGCACTAAGTTCCTAACCCAATAAAACAAATAAGCCACACTAAATTGTCTTCATGCCAGCAGTCCCAGTTGAAGCCAACAAGATCACTCAAGAGCTGAAAGTCAGGCCTGTGTTAGAATACATCACTGGACAGAGATTTTTCATTTACTGCTCTGAAAACATTCACAAAATATTTATTTACCCAAGACATAGGACCATATTTGGCCATAATGCATAACACCTCAACAGCTGCTTAGACATGAATGGCATAGATATGATCACTTAAAGCCTCAAAACTGTCTTACTGGGGAGTAAAACACAAAGAATTTTGACAAAGAGTGAGTCCACATGTGTGTTCAAAGCAGCACCTAGGCATTCTCCCTATTTATTCTCCCTCCACATTTAACTGTGTGACTGTATTTGAGGAAGGCAGCAATACCACTGTGAACAATTGTTCTTTCTGACAAACTAAGAAAAGTTTCTGTAACGCTCTCTTACCTTGCAGCCAGTCTCGAAAGTAGTGCAACCACATTTTGGGGAGCTGCTTATCTTCTTCCAACAAAACATATGCCACATTGCTGAAACTTCTGTGAAGTTCATAAAGTAAGTGCTGGACATTTGGATAGTCTGCTTTCTGTGTCACAATATACATGTTGTAGAATGAAAAGTACTTGAACTGTGCAGCAATGAAGTCATATTCCCGTGTTTCTCGTGGCACAATATCTGTGAGATCTAGTCCATCTCTCACCCGGGTCGTTCCGTAAAGGCTGAGCCCAAGTAAACCCAGAAAAAGAAAAATAACCACAATCTGCAACAGAAAACAGAAATGTATTTGGGTTTAGGTTTCTAAAGGAACTAACAATTCAAAATATCATACTACAAAGTGAAATTCAAAATTAACATCCATCAGTACTTTCAAGCTTTTATTTTTCTGGTGTTTTTTTCATGGATATACATACTACAAAACTAAGGTCATTTGTTCTTGCTTGAAGGGGTTCTGCATCATAGATGAGAAATTTATAGTGTAGTAAAGTTTAAAAGTTACTTTAATTTCACTGTTCACAAGCTTACATTATTAAGTCATCAGAACCCTCACCTTTAATATATATTTTAAGTATGTCTCTACCACACTTGTAAGATAAAACTTTAAAAATAATAAATCAGCTGTAAAATTATTAAAATTTGTTATTTCACAAGAGTTGTATTTATTCCACTGCCAGCATAATTTTATAACTGGGCAAGGCAGGAATCTAATTTTGAAAAACAGGTAAATAGTTCCCTGATTACCTTAGCTTTTGGTTTTAAGAGGAATGGAGCATAATGCTTTTCTGCAAAAGATGAGAGTGTCCACTTCGTACAAGGCTGCTCAAGGCAATGTATACTGGTGTTTGAGAATTGGGAAAGCAAATCCCTCGTCGAGCTTGTGCTTTCTGGGCTCTGGCAGCTAAGGTTATCTTGTGTCACTGTCACTGGCTGTACAGATATTTCTGAGCGAGGTTCTGCTGTGGTGTAGTACACCTGCGTGTGAGGATCATATTCTGTGCGCAACTGCACTGTGGACTGCATTGTAATCTGAGTTTCGTGTGCAAAACTGTGGCTGCTGTACGGGGGTGGAGGGCTGTAGCAAGTATTGTCATTTTCTGCATACACTTGAGGCTCAACCTGAATCACTCTAGTGACACACGGGCTGTAAGAGAAGAGAAAACGTCTGATCACATTGAGACAGATCTTTATTTTAATCAACATGCTTTCATCTGAGATTGTATCCACTTCTATTAGATGGTTTACACTAATTACATGTAATGCTTAGGTGTTAATTCCATTCTGTGCATTTAGGAAACATCTCTCAGACATGGTTCATAGTGTAGGCCCCTAAAAACACATGCAAATTTCTGGTCCGCCAGAAAGAAGGAAACAGCATGGAAGAATAAAGAAAATGGAGGAAAGAAGAAAGAAGGAAACAAGGACAGGGACATGTACACACATCACTCCATTACACATGCTCATCAAGTAGCTGTACACAGTCTGAATGCAGAGTAAGTCTGAGTTTGATCCCTGTACCAATGCTGAGAATTAAGATATTTAGATTAAGATGCAAATGCATGACATAGTTAGTTATTCTGTTTAGAACAAACGAAGTAACTGTTAAATAATATTTGGGCCTTCTGGGTAAGATCTCAGGCTTTTGGGAAACCACTTGCTATAAACTGACTGAATATTTTATAAATCAGGAAAACATAAAAGTATTAATGGAAGGATTCATTCATAGGAAGGGTGGGCCATATGAAGAGAAAAAATTACAGAAGTAATTGAAGTATTCCCTTTATTTTAGTCAATGCAAGACCCTAACAGATACCTAGTTTATATAAAAAAATTATAATTATCGGAGACAAGCCTATTCCTGTACATGAGAAATGACAAATGGATGATAGTAAAAATATTTTTCACCAAGTGCACAAATCCTACAAAAAGAGGAATTCAGAATGTTGCCTACCTAATCAAAGTAAGCTCTCACTAACTGCATCTCTTCACATGCAAAGGGGCTGAATTCTGATGCACATTTGGTGCAGCTTTAGATGAGGGAATAAATGGAAGGTCTGAGTGCCCTGAATTCCTGAGAATCAGGGATCCAAGACTCTAATACATTCGGATGTTCCCTGAAAATATGACTGAGTAAAAAAGGGCTTGGGATTTACTCCCTGTTTTAACCACTCCCTCAGAAACAAATTAAGTAAAATGCTTTCTTCCTTTGACATCAAAATATCAAACTATCAGCTCCTGGATGTGTGTAAAAGGCTAAGACACCCCAATGCAAATTCTCCACATCCTCATTACGATAGCAGGAGTACATGTGTAGAAATATAGTTTATCCTCTACACTGCAGTCAAAAGCAAAAACTAAGGTAAGCCACTTCCAAGCAATGGCTCCACTGATGACAGCAGACTCCTAATCCCCATTCTAAGCTCAGAGTTGTCTGTGTATCAAATGAGAGTACATTTGTACACACCTTAGAATGGCAGTATTACCATTCTATATTACTATTGCGGCCACAAAGGACACTTTATCAAGCATTATCCTGTAACGGTAGTAATCATTCCCTATAGTTCTGTGAAAAACTCACCTAAGGGGAAGTAATTTTACAGTTAGTTTATTTAGATTTAAAAGCATAAAATCTTAAAAATTAACACATAATGATTTACTGTTGGTCAGCTTCTCAGTATTCTGAGTTATGTACAGCTTTCCGAGATTAGTCAATAGTTGCAATGGACACCTTGCCGTAACTCATAACACTCTAAAAATACTTCATGATATTCCTAAATAGTGAATCTTTCATCTCCTTTCAGAAAGTTCTTCTCCAACAGTCAAAATGAACATATGTTCATGAAGGGAAGTGTAGGGAAGAGGGGATGTGGGGGAAGAAAGGGAGGCAGATATATTTCAGCTTTTTCCTTCAGGCAGGTAAAAAATAAAGTAGCAAATGTAAGCCAGTCACTAGTGAGGAAATCACAACAATAACATGCTGACCCCACTTTAATGAAGAACTCCCACTCCAGACAAGGAATGGGTGCACTGATTGGTGACCACAGAAAGGACAAAGCTCCTGCTCAACGCTCACCTTGTAAAACAGCAAAATATATCCAGCCTCCTGTCTTCCCGACGATAAAGGTCCATGCTCAGGATAGCAGGGAAAATCAGCAGAACCATGGCAAAATTGAACACCACCACAACGGCTGCCTAGAGACAATCATAGGATAACTAATGCTGCTAAACTTTGTGTAGGGCAACAGCTTTACAAAGCATAAAAATCCCTTTCAATTCTCATCCCCATTTACCATTGCAACCTATCCGATCCTTTCAAGCTTTTGCCTGAGCAAACTAAGAAATATATACTTACATTCCCATTTCATTATGGTAGGACTATTGTGGTGAATTAACTTATTTTAATACCCAGCCTTGTATTATTATAATGTATCTGTGCCTGGATATGTGGTGATTATTTTTAAAGTGGAAAAATAGTCTGTTGACTCAGTAATCATATTTTTACATAAAATTCTGACATAACAAAGAGTGTCAAGGCAAAATAAAATGGAAGCAAACCTGAAACTAGAACAGAAGGTCTTACATTTATGAGACCTGAAGCAATTTAAGTATCACAGTAATATTAAAGCATGTTATTAAATCAGAAAAGATTTCAGAAAAAAAAA
>VYXF01010707.1:8617-18807 GCA_013397295.1 Polioptila caerulea | reverse complement strand
AAAAAAAAAAAACAGAAAAAAGAAGAAAAAGGTCATCCTATTTCGCCAAATCTCTAGAAAAAACAGTTTAGTAGATATTTACACCCGCTCACAATTCTCTCAAGTTGCTACCTTTTATCTACAGTTGGAAGTCATACTAAACATGTTTTAGGTTTTGTTTCTTGATCTTAATAATTTCCACTAGAATATTGCATTTTCTATTATCTATTGCTTAAACAGCATCAGCTTCTAAACAGCTAGGGTTTCTCTTCTCTTCTGACTATGGGAACTCTTTGAAAACTCAGTGAAGACTGGTGTAAATGAAATCAGAATGAGGCCCATGTTGAGAGGCAAATGCCCAGAGAAAAAGAAAAATGCCCAGGAAACCCCCACCAGAAGAACTGGGGCAATAAAGTATCTTCTTTAAGTACTTTTTTTTTACATTACAGAAAAGGTAACTTAGAAAGGAAAAAAAATTGTAATGAAAATGGTTTTTTTTATGCTTAGTGGCAGCAGGAAGGGAGATGTTTAATTGAGTCCCTAAAGCTCATCTTTCTTCTGAGTATCACACTGAGGAGACTACACCAAGTTCTGGACTGGGATTACATTCCTGAAGCTATTTAAATACAGTTTATCACACAGGTAAGTTCCTATAACCCCCTTCTCCTCAAGGAAGAGGAGCACACACCCAAGGAAGGTATGGCAGTTCACAGATTTGTCAGACAACCAAGAAAGTAAATCTGATTATGGCATCACCCTTGGCAATTTCCTTTCCGGTTAGATTTTTGGAATCTTTTTTCAATTAGTTTTAAATGTTACGAAATGGCATGTTCATACACAAAATAGAAAAATGTGCAAATAAACCTTCTATATCCACTACTGCATCTGAATAAGGTAAGCACATTGGAAGGTAAATCATTGTTAATATGCAGCCAAGGGATTTAATTAAAAACAAGAACATCTCAGCAATGTTTATGCTCAGAAGGTCCAGTAACATACCCAGTCACAGCATGAGATCACGGAGATCCCTATGTCTGTGCCTTCCCAACTTCCCATCCTTTGTAGACTCTGCTTCCATGTGCAAGAGACTGCTGCTCACAATAAGGTAAAGTAACACATTTTGCCTGTCAGCAATGGCCTTTACTTTAATATTTTACTTATTACATTGCCTGCTTGACTACATTACAGACCCTCAGCCAAGACATATCTTTTCTTCTAGCATCTCAGTTTCAGTTCTCTGCTAGTCCAAAGCACTAATTTATCTGTGTTCTTTCAGCTCCAAAACACTGGTTGTGCAGCCAAAACTAGAAATAACACTACAACTACTGTTTATTTCAGAGCATGTGGATTTTTCCCCTTTTCTGCCTTTTTTTTTTTTTTTTTGACTAGGAGATGGACCACCCTGCTCTCATGGCACAGAACACTATTTACATTGCAACACTTGACTGTGTAATACATCTGGCATTTTTGGGCAGGATTCCTGAGCTAGGGGCCAGAAGCCCTTAAGCAATGATTTAACAGGGGAAAAAAATTCATACAACTTGACTCAACAGTGCTCAGTTCTAGTTTGCTGCACTTAACTTTTGATTACTGACTGAAAAGCAGAAATGCATCATACTGGTAAACAAGAGAAGATTGTTCCTTTTAATTTATCTTACTGTTAATAAAAAGACTGTATTACAATCTATGGACTGAGTTCTAGCTTCAGGTATATATATGAGTGTACAACTGCACATGTGCTTGCACATGAGCAAAATACAGATGTTTCAAATACACAATGATTACTTGTATATTTGAAGCTGGAATTAAGCTCAGTACAATTCTCTAAAGAAGCAGCACCTTTGCAGAAAGAGTCTGGTTATGGTTCTCTTCATTCCCTTACCTCTTGTATATTTTGCTCAAGCACAGAAATAACTAAGTTTCCCAAAACTAAGCAGAAGTTAAAGCCAAGACATTCATTCTAAAAACCAAAATTAAAATTCTCCATACATCAAAACATGTATATGGTCAGCAGTTTCCATAAAGAACTTTTTACCTCATGAAACTACTACTGCTGCCAAAATCAGTCTGTTTATAGTAACTGAGGTGATAGAAAATGAAAAAAGCGGAGCAAAACCAAGAACAAGTAAATTGTATTTACAGATATTAAGCTAAGTTTACACAGTAAAAAAGGAATCAAGAAAAATGTTTTATTTTTAAATTCTAATTAAAAACTACTCATTTCAATTCCATTCCATCTATTTTTACTGTACTGTACAATGAAAAACCACTCCAAGTCAAAAGTCACTCAATTAACAGCTAGGGTGAATTTATTGTATATGGTATTCATCAGTCATATTTGGCATGATCTGAGTGGATAATAAAATAGCACAGATTATGCAAAACTGGAGTAAACTATTTTCCTACTCTTCTTAATTCATGGGCACAGAAATGAAGGGGCCATTATAACATGGCAGGCATTCTCAGCACAGATATCACACTTAAAAGCACTGAGTTTTCTGTCATGAGGCACTGCCTTGGGAATCTGTCACTCCAGCAAAGCATCAACACTAGAAAATTATTATGGTTTCTTAAGTATTAATGAATGTTGTGCATCCTTATTTTTCTGAACTCTGATAGGTGGCTACGTTCTTATTATAGAACTGTCATGAAGACCTTAAGAATTCTTCGGGTTTTCCCAGGAAGATTAACTCACAAACATAACTGGGGCAAGACTTCCTGCATACTACAAGGCAGCAGAGATCAGAGAAATTAAAAGAAACAAAGGCTGAAAAAGAAAGAAAAATAAGACAAATACTGAAGATAAATAAGGATGGCTGAGAAAATTCATATAACCGTATAGTATACATAAAGAATGAACCTCCTGATAAAATTCTGCACTCCAGATCCTGCTGAACTCCAAAACAGAGCAGCTGGAGCCACATATATACACACCATCATCTGCAGACAGAAAAAGCGCTGTGCAAAGGACTAGACTTAATTCTATATAAAGAAAACACCTGACAAGTAACAGCCCGACAAGATCTGTAACCAAAACGCTGTTTTAACCAATCAGAAAAAAAACTAGCTGTGGGGCAAAGAACTTTACAAGCATGGTTTTATCTGAGTACATATAGGTTGAATCAGGTAATTCACAGTTAAAAAGATTGCGAATAATAGTCTAAGAGTGTGAAAATGAGAACATGTTCCATTAGACACCAAAAGGAAAGTAGTTGCAGACACATTGAAACCAGCATCCTAGTGGACACAGCTCCAATAGCTCATAGGGAGGTCAGTATCAAAGGAAAAGTGCAACTGAAATATAAACACTGCATTGTGGAAACCAGACGAATAGCTTTGTCCATCCAGCACTAATCAGGGCATCAGCTGTGGTGCATAATCTAAACAAAGGGATCAGTTGGTTCATATGTCTGGACGCTGTCATATTTTGGAGCTTCCTAACAGTTACGTGAAAGTGCAACATTCACTTGGATGCAACAGCCCTTAAATTTGTTGAGTGGTCAAGAACTGTTACATGTATATACTACATCATATTAAAAAATGAGAAAAAAAAAAATAGTCAGGAAAATCAACAGATTCAGGGTGAGCAGCTCAGGTTTACCTTAATGCATTCTATACTGAAAGCAAGCTTGAGGACCCACAGCTTTTAGAGTTCATTCTTTTCTGAACCCACTGGCTGTTGATGAATAATGAGGAAGGAAGGCCAGTTCTCTACAAAAACAAGCAAATATATGTAAAACTTCGCAGGTGGCAAGAGCTGGCAGTAAGTAGGCCCCAGACCACGTACCACCACACCCACACAGTGCCACAACTTCAGCAGCAGCCAGCCCTACAACTGAGTTAGCTCTTTTGCTTACCTATGCTTCCCCTGTTCCTGCTCAGTAACAGCAGCATGGGGAACAACAATGAAGCAATGTTGCTTTCAACTATTCTGTTTCACTCCAGGACTTCTGTACCAAAATCTGCAAGCTTTCCAGAACTACAGAAATGCCTTCAAACCCTGTTCATAAGCAGAAAAATCCCCAGAGCACAAGATGACACTCAAAGCTCAGAAGAGGAGGACAATGGCATAGCCAAGGCGCCGCCCTGTTTAAATACACATTCCAACAGAGGAAGAAATAGACCCTTCCAAACAATGATCTGTAGGACACATTCTGGCACAGCATTGGCAACACTGTTAAGTTTGGAAATAACAATGAAGATTAATTTTCTCCAGCCTTGAATAAATTAAATGTCTCTGAAGTCTGAAAGGCAGAAGGAACCATGCAACAATGCACTTACAACTTAGAAGGGTGCCAATTCTACAGAAGGAGCTTCTCTTTCCCTTCCCTGAAGAAGTTAACACATGTGGACACTGTTAGTCTGCTCTGGCTTTGTACATAGATAAGGCCTGGTCACACTAAAGTTATCCCAAGTTCTGCCACCACATTCAGTGAATTCAAGATTTCACCCTCTACACAGTAATGACCAAAGAATGGTCACAGGCAATACCTTCATTAAAATTCTTACAGATAAAAGAGGAACTTTATGTACTGAAGCTGCAGGGATTTTTTTTTATGTACAAGTTTTTCATCAAGGAACACCAACTCTGAGCAATGATATGGATGCCTGTTAAGATGGAACTTAACAGAGGTCTCCAGTGATTCTGAATTTAACAGCAGGCTCTTGAAAGATTATAATCAAATAAATATCCATATAATTAAAACCTTTAAACATCTTTTCCTAACAACTTTCAATACACAGAAACAGGAGTTCAAATTCAAAGGAACATAACACCCACTGCCCTGACGTTTTTACCCGCAAATATCATGTAAATATTAGAATTTGATGTTCTTGTTCAAGAAATACTTCTTCATCAGTAAACAATAAAATCAGTGCTTTATCAGTAAACAATAAAATAAGCATGTTGCTCAGATGACCATCCTTCAGCTATCATGTGAAAAAGAAGACACATAATGAATAATCATACTGAAGTCAGACAAAACAGTGGCTTGGAAATTTTCCAGATAAACACCTTCCAATGAACTTTCCATATGCACTGAGGAATGCAACACAGTGTAAGAGAGCATTCAAGGATAAGTAAGCTCTTATGTCACCTGATTCACAGGAAACTAATGAATTTGGTAATGTGATCAGGGACAATGTCTTGACTGCCAGAGAGCCTGCCAACACCCATCGTGACAGAAGAGCAGAGTAACTTCTGCCATCTATACCACGCCAATGTTGTGATGCAGGAGCAATGTCTAAAACACTACTCCCCTGCTGCTGTCCACAAATGCATATGTTTGTGGGAGAAAGGAATTACACTTGACTAGGTCAAGTCCTGCTAACTGTACTCAAACCAAACATGTTACTTCAGCCCACTCACACAAATTTGTCCCCTTGAAAAAAATTCACGCAGATCTGTTCTATTATTAGTCTTTTTTGTTTCTCCAAAGAATACTAGTGTAAAGTTAACTGGTGCCTTTAGGCAGAACTTAAGAACAACTTTTCTCTCCACCTGCACTTAATCTTGCTGGGTTAAGAAAACTGAGAATCTACGGAAATAATACTGGTTCCTGCATCACTAACACACTTGCCTCATTTTCACCTCATTCTTAAGTTGCAGGGGTAGATTAACATATTTTAAGAAGGGTCAGCCATAAGTACAATAGAGCAACCTGATTTTTGTCCCTTAAGAGAGAAAGGAAATAATACTACGCATAGTTCAAATCTTGACTTATAAAGTATTTCTGCTGTACACACTTGGTCCTAATTCACTTAGACTCTTTTCCCACATATCTGAACTTAACTATGCAGCTTCTGAGGCATTCCCTGCAGTATGTCCTACCTGTCTGTATCATCCACCCTCTTCCTTCAAACTGGCTTACAGAAAAAGCCCTGCAGGTTAAGAGTTTGGTTCAAGCTCCCAGAGCTTCTCAAAGCTTTGTGAAGAGGGCTACTTAAGGAGGGAATAAGTTTGACCGAACTTCAGCTAGTGCAAAAAGTGAAGAAAGCAAAAAAGGAAGGAAAGAACAGCAAGATCTTTGACCACTTAAGGAAGAAAACTAATGAAAAAAGTGAGGAAAAAAAAATCCCAAGACAATGGTGACATGAAATGAATTATCATTCACAGCACAAGACTAGACCATTTCTCCCATTATAAGCTGCTCCAATTAACATCATTTAAAACATTGCAGTAGCCAAATTTCAAGCTCTGTTTAACAGAACTTTCTCTGGAGCCACAAAACTACCTTCTTTCAGAAGTAGAGGCTGTTAATTTATATGTGTGACTGCTGTTGACACATTGGGTCTTAGGCTGCCTCTTAGGAGTGGTAGCAAATAAACATGATCAGTTATGAGCATGATTTCTTTTCCATTCAGAGCACTTTCTAGCTGTGAATGGATGATTCTAAAAGCACATCTGTGTCCAACAAAATTCAGTCACCGAGGAAATGAATGCAAAGACATCTTTTTCTCCCGTGTGCACAATGTATAAAGATGCTAAACAGTCTCCACAACTCCAGGACGCATGGACACCCACATACAGCAGAATAATTGAACTGCCATTAAAATGCCAGTCCAGAATTTGTCTGGCCTGGCAGACAACGCCCTCCCCCAGCAGCAAGGTATGCATACAGGGATGATAGACCTGTTCATGTGCTGAGAAGATGTCAGTATACATCCCAGGCAAAGACAACTGAGAGCAGGTCTACAAGACAGCAACACAGATGGAGCCACTGTGGGAGTTATTACTCCAGAGTAATAACTGAAATATCTGAACAGCAGTCAGAAGAGGACTATGTTTAAAAGACACCCCAAACAACAAAAAGCTACTCCAGGACAATTGGTGCCAAGAAACAAGCTCAGAGGAAAGCCCCTTTGGTATCAGGAGGCTCAGAGAAGGCAAAGAATGCTAGCACAAATTCTGAAGGAGGAAGACTACTACAGGAAATTTGATAGAATTATGTTTTGAAGATCTCTCTCAAAAAGTTTGCCTACCAGGTGAGCTTCTGAACTTATGTAAATATTTCAGCCATAACAGCTGCAGGCTCAGACTACGAATCATTTAAATTGGAATGTGCCTGGTCTTAAAACTAATTCAAAGTCCACCTCACTGTTTGTTACTTAATTCTTTTATGGTGTTAAAGCAATCATTTACTTCCAGCAAACTTCACTGTTGTATTATGTTCCATGGCATTCAGAAACACGCCATACCCAATTTGTCTCTTTAAGTAAATACTGCCAATTTATTCAGCTATAATAACTGTAAAAAGTTTCAGTAGCCAATCAAAACTTACTTGAAGTGTATTTGAAGTAACCTCTGAATCTACACAACACATAAAAGACAGTCCAGGGATCAGGCCTAGCCGGAATAGGGGTTGTGAAAGGCAGGTGCTGCTTGACCGACCTTACCTTCTTCTACAACTTAGTGAATGAGAGAAAGGCTACGGATATTGTCTACATAAACTTTAATAATGCCTTTAACACTGTTTCCTACAACATTGTCCTGGAGATACTGGCTGCTCATGGTTTGGACAGGTGCACTGATTGCTGGGTTAAAAACTAGCTGGATGGCCAGGCCCAAAAAGAGTTACATCCAGTTGGTGGCCAGTCACTGGAGGGGTTCCCCAGGGCTCAGAGATAGGACAAGTTCTGTTTAATATCTCTATCAATTATTTGGGTGAGTAGTTTAAGTGCCCTCCTAGTCAGTTCCCAGCTATCACCAAGCTGGATGGGAGTGTCAATCTGCAGGAGAACAAGAAAGCTCTGCAGAGGAATCTGGACAGGCTGGATCCATGGTCAAGGCCAATGGTATGAGGGATTCATACCATGTTCAACAATATAAAGTGCCAGGTCCCGCCCTTAGGCCACAACAGCTCCATTTAGGACTACAGACTGGGGGAAGAGTGGCAGGAAAGCTACCCCACGAAAAGGACCTGGGGCTGCTGAGCATGAACCAGCTGTGCCCAGGTGGCCAAGGTGGCCAATGGCACCCTGGTGTGCATCAGCAGTGGTGCAGCCAGCAGGAATGGGGCGGTGATTGTGCCCCTGTACTCAGCATTGGTGAGGCCACTCTTCGAGTTCTGTGTTCAGTTTTGGGCCCCTCACTACAAGAAAGCCATTGCAGTGCTGGAGCGAGTACAGGGAAGCGCAATGGAGCCTATGAGGAGCAACTGAGGAAGATGGGGTAATTTAGCCTGGAGAAAAGCACCCTTGGGATGACCTCATCCCTCTCTACAGTTACCTTAATGGAGAATGCAGGCAACAAGTGACAGATAAGAGATAATAGTCTTAAGTTGCTCCAGGGGAGATTTAGATTGGATAGTAAAAAAAAAATTCTTCACAGAAAGGATTGTGAAGCACTGGAGCAGGCCACCCCTGAATTACCATCTCTGGAGGTATTTAAAAGGTGTTTAGATGTGACATTTAAGGACATGGTTCAGTGGTTAACATAATGGTGCTGGGTTAGCAGTTGGATTTGATGATATTACAAATCCTTTCCAACTTAAACAATTCTATGATTCTATATTTGGCCAGCACTGCCTAGTTCATCCAAACTCTCAGTAAACAAAAGATAAAAGGTAAAGTGAGACAGCTGTTTTAATAAACAGGACAATTCAGCCACAGCTTCTGCTCTAAGAAACCTTGATCTAAAGAGTCCCTTGCTGTACCAATACTCATGGAGTGTACTTAAAAGCTGTTAGGACCAGTTGCATGTAAGTGCAGAAGAAGAAGTCTGGCACTGCTTTGCACTTCTGCATAGGAAGAACGGCATTTTCCATGCTATCTCTTCCTGTCTCTTTTCCATCTCAAACTCTCAATCTGTACTTCTGATTGTAGTTTAGCAATAAAAATATGCAATTGATATCTGTTAGGCTTAATTGTACGACACCCTGGTTCATGAGCAGAAAATTTACAGAGCCTGTACCAAGAAAGTGCATTTTAGCAAACTCTTTTCTGTGAATAGTCAGGTAGTGCTAAAATGGGAAAACTAGAAAATAATTTAAATTTAATCCAGAATATTTTATTTCACCTTAATCTGCTAGCCTTTGCTGATTAGTTTTGAAATGCAAGGGTTTCTAAATGCAAGGTTTTAACTTTTTTTTAACAAAAAAACTAAACTAAATATATGTGAAATAACATAGGTCAACCCTGTCAAACTAGCTGTATTATGAATTAATCTTGGCCATAAAAACCTCAGAGCTCAATTTCCACTACATTGTATACTAAGGACTTCACCCCCCCCCTTCCCCATAACCACAATGACATGAGAAGAGGCCAGCGCAGCAACTGAACTAAAGAACTGTTTTGCAAATCCTACTTTTTTCCTCGAGAATTGCATTTTTACTGACAGGCCAGCCACTGAGGCATCATCAGCAAGTAGTTTCTTGGCATTACAAGGCTACAAAAAGCAGGTGGCATTAATTGAATAGTATCACCATCCCGAACAAGTGAACACCAGTAACATCCGGATAATAAATGTCAGTGGAGCATGGGATGGAGCTGCAATCACGTATTAATTTACCTAACATACAGAAAAGCAGAGACAAAATACCTAAGAGCAAAAATTGACAAAAGAAACTTCTCCACAACAACCTCAGAGTGAGTTCAGAGGAAAAATTAACAGTGAAGAAAAACAAGATCCACAGTCATTTTAATTAGCATTCAAGGTAGTGGTGACCAGTGCAAACTCTGACTGCACATCTCTGCCTGCAGATGAGACCCATCAGTGCCTTGCTCTGTTTCTCAGGCAGAATTGTTGGCAGCAGATCTCATTGTATTTTGAGCTCCTGGACGACACTACATGTAGACCAAAAGAGGGTCATTATTTTCCGCAACAGAAAAACCCAGCACTTACTAAATGACCCGCGAATCCCATCCTGACCCCAATACGGCTGTCATCTGCAAGGATGGCTCCGACCCTATACGCTCTAATTCACCTCGAGCAGGACAGACCACCTCCAGAACAGGCACCGACTTTGTTTGCACTCAGCACTAGCTTTTCCACACAGGCACGTACAGAGAGCTATTTAGTAATGATTATTTATGCAGCCTCCCATATTAACTTTTATAGGCCAAATTCTGCTGCAAGCTACTTTGACATAAACCTAGAGTTGTAATTGCTGCAGTCAAGCAACTCAGTTTCCACCTCGACCCAGCAGCTAACGGGGGAACGTGATCCTTAATAAACAGTATTTTTCCCCCAAGGAAGAGGAAAAGAAAAAAAA
>VYXF01010706.1:183487-242289 GCA_013397295.1 Polioptila caerulea | reverse complement strand
GAGCTGAGGTGAAGCTTTGGGGTTGTGCAGGAGCTCCAGTGGAATGGACCTCGTGGCCTTTGTGGGGTGCACAAACTCCAGGGAGGGTTCCAGGAGTGTCGGTGACCTCAGCCAGCCCAGACACATGCTGGGGTCCAGCTTACAGCTGACTGGAATCCTGAGGTTTTACTGGCCCACAGCCAGTTTGAAACCCACTCGAGCCACCCCAGTATTTTATAACATTGTAAAGACTTTATTGTTTAAAACATTTCAGAAATTCTCCACACAACCTGGCGGCCTCCCAAAACCATCTGAAATGAGCCAAAACTATCAGCAGCCACCCACCTTCCTGTCCATTATCCTCTGATTGATGACATTCCACCACCAGGGTCCGACATTTGGGGTCTCCTTGCTGCAGGACCTCGGCGTGGATGTGATCCCTGAGACCCACAAAGTGTCTGTGGGGTTGGCAGCTGGGTTTTAGCTGGGGGTGGCTCTTTGGCATGGGGAGACCGTGCAGGAGGGGACCCTGGGGGTGCAGAGAGACCAGGGCTGGCAGCACCTTGGAAAACCTTCACTGGACATGGCAAAGCAGGAGGAACCAAATCACATGGAAGTTTCTGTTTCTGGATGGTTTTTGTTTCTGGATTGTTTCTGGATTATCCAGTTTCTGGATGGTTTCTGTTTCTGGATCCCTGGTTCTCNTGGCAGGGCTCCCAGAATGTCCTGAGCTCGCAGGGACCCACCAGGATGGCTCCAACACCCCAGATCCCACCCTGGGCATCCCTGGAGCGCTGCCCAAAGGCTCCTGGAGCTCTGGCAGCCTTGGGAATGTCACCATTCCCTGGGCAGCCTGGGCAGTGCCCAGCACCCTCTGGGGGAAGAACCTTTCCCTAAAATCCAACAAAACCTCCCCCGGCCCAGCTCCAGCATTCCCTGGGTCCTGTCCCTGTCACAGGGAGCAGATCAGTGCCCACCAGAAGATGGATTTGTTCAGGAGGTTGGTTCTGTCTGGAAGAAAAGTGAAAATCCTTCCCTGGAGGGAGAATTTCCCTTCTGCAGTGTCCCACACAATGAGAGCTTGGGCTTCCATCCTTGATTATTTTGCTTTAGATTTACAGAACATCAAAACACACCAAGAATCTTCCACCATGAACGGGTTTTTTAAAGCAAAAACTATGAAATTGGTTAATTCTTGATTCTTCTGTTTCCATTTAGGGTGCTTTGTTTGCAAATGTGGCTTCCACTGTCTGGGATTATCAGATTCCTTTTGATGTCTGATATTATGACAACTTACTTCTCTCATTTTTTCTATTGGGACAAATCATGTTTATGGAAACACAGAAGGGAGGGAATGATATCTTCAGGTTTAGGTTTTACTTTCCTATAAATAAAACCATCTGAGCTGTGTCTTGTTTGGGAATGGAATGATTTTCTGGAATAAAAATAATAATAATAAAAAATCAGAGTGATATTGTACCAAAATCAAATTGAAAGAAAACAATATTAAATTAATAATATTAAATAATACCACTTTTACCAGAGTGGGAAACTTTTAAAAAGCTGAAATACCTCAGTGTTAGAGCTCTC
Organism: Polioptila caerulea; assembly: GCA_013397295.1. Taxonomy (NCBI): domain Eukaryota; kingdom Metazoa; phylum Chordata; class Aves; order Passeriformes; family Certhiidae; genus Polioptila; species Polioptila caerulea. Next base: position 240,720 of record VYXF01010706.1, on the reverse strand, counting down.
AAGAGAGCACAGAATTTTCCCTAATTTTACTGGAAGTGTGATAACCTCCTGGGGATAAGGATCAGGAGCCTGGTGTATCATTTAGGACATTTTCTCACATGAATGCATTTAACTCACTGCTTTGTGCAATCAAGGGTGGCCCACAGAAACAAACCCAATAATTATTTACGAACCCTCTGATCTTGGTTTGGCCTTCCTGATCCTAAATGTGGAGCAGCTTTTTCCACCTGGGATTGGGAATTGCAGCTGTGGTTGGGGAGGGGCTGGAATTTGGATGGCAGGGGATAGAGCTGGGGGAGGGACATGGCACGAGGGGCTCCTCAGGAGCAATCAGAGCAGGAAGCCAAAGCCAGGGGGAATTGTTTACCTGACTGCAGCCCTCGTCCTTCGAGTATTCTTAGGATAATTAAGGTTGGAAAAGACCTCCAAGACCATCGTGTCCAATCTTTGGATGTTCCCACTGAACCCTGACAGATCTTCTCCAGGTTAAGGCTCCATGGGGCACATGGGGTTGGACCAGGGGACCCCTCTAAGTCCTGTCCAACCCAAACCAGGCAATGATTCCGTGATTCCACTCTTCACATCCCTGCAGGCCTGGCTGCCCCGTGTCACATCATCTCCCTTTGTGACAAGGCACCTTCTGGGCTCCAGCCTGGAATATGATGGAAGCTTCGTCCCTACCCGTCACCAATGGGATATTTTGTTTCAGAATTACACAGGCCTTGAAGGAAAGGGCATCTCCATCAAATACAGATCATCAGCAGCAAAGCCTTGAGGAGCTGAGGTGAAGCTTTGGGGTTGTGCAGGAGCTCCAGTGGAATGGACCTCGTGGCCTTTGTGGGGTGCACAAACTCCAGGGAGGGTTCCAGGAGTGTCGGTGACCTCAGCCAGCCCAGACACATGCTGGGGTCCAGCTTACAGCTGACTGGAATCCTGAGGTTTTACTGGCCCACAGCCAGTTTGAAACCCACTCGAGCCACCCCAGTATTTTATAACATTGTAAAGACTTTATTGTTTAAAACATTTCAGAAATTCTCCACACAACCTGGCGGCCTCCCAAAACCATCTGAAATGAGCCAAAACTATCAGCAGCCACCCACCTTCCTGTCCATTATCCTCTGATTGATGACATTCCACCACCAGGGTCCGACATTTGGGGTCTCCTTGCTGCAGGACCTCGGCGTGGATGTGATCCCTGAGACCCACAAAGTGTCTGTGGGGTTGGCAGCTGGGTTTTAGCTGGGGGTGGCTCTTTGGCATGGGGAGACCGTGCAGGAGGGGACCCTGGGGGTGCAGAGAGACCAGGGCTGGCAGCACCTTGGAAAACCTTCACTGGACATGGCAAAGCAGGAGAAACCAAATCACATGGAAGTTTCTGTTTCTGGATGGTTTTTGTTTCTGGATTATTTCTGTTTCTGGATCACTTCTGTTTCTGGATCCCTGCTTCAGTTTCTGGAGGGTTTTTGTTTCTAGATTGTTTCTGTTTCTGGGTGTTTTTTCTTTCTGGATCCCCATTTCTGTTTTTGGATCCCTGTTTCTGTTTTTGGATCCCTGTTTCTGTTTCTGGATCCCTGTTTCTGATTCTGGATCCCTGTTTCTGGGATGGTTTTTGTGCTCTTTCTCCACTCATCTTGTACCTTCTGAGACAATACAACCATAAGAACAACCTGGACTACAAAGCCATCCTCTTCAGCTGGGATTAATTTTTGAATTAGCTCCATCAGGAAAAAGGGCAGCAATGATTATTTCCTGTTACAGATGCAATGCACAGATGATAATTAGTTAAAGGATTAATGTGGTTTAATGAAGGTGGGAACCCTCATTAAACCACATTATTTGTTCTCTGAACCCTGGCACAGGTGCCCAGAGCAGCTGTGGCTGCCCCTGGATCCCTGGCAGTGCCCAAGGCCAGGCTGGATGGGGCTGGGAGCAGCCTGGGACAGTGGGAGGTGTCCCTGCCCATGGCAGGGGGTGGCACTGGGTGAATTTTGAGGTCCCTTCCAACCCAACCCATTCCAATTCCATGATTCCATGATTCCATGATTCAGGCACCTTGCTGAATGGCCGTGCTGCTCCCTTGGGCTGTGGATCCAGGTTTTGCAGGGAGGCTGCTTTTCTGGGTAAAACCATGAAGAAAACACTCAGTGCTTTGGGGTCAGGGGTTCCCACTGTGAAATGTCCCCGAGTCCCTGCGCTGCCCCGGGCAGGTGACAGAAGATGAGCAGAACATCTGCTCTGGGATTCCACCCAGAGCTGGGCATCCAAACAGCTCTGAAACCTGGCTCAGAGGGTCATTTCTTCCTCAGAATCCACTCCCAAAGCATTAATTCTGGTGCAAGGCAGGCGCAAGGGCACGTGCTGCTTTGCTGTGCAGGTCCTTCAGCAGACTGAGGTTTCATTCCTGGGCTCTGTGCTCACCTCCACCCAGAATTTGGTGCTGTTTATACACAAACATTTCTGGCTTCATTCCTGCTTGAATCGTTACATGTACGTGTTTATCCCCATGTCTACACCAACCTATAGCCCAAGTGGGGGTGGGAGCCCAGCAGATGATTTTTCAGGAGGTTTTATTTCCATGAGAAGCTTCAGAGCACATTTTCACTCAGCACTGACTCATCGTTCTCCCTCTCTCTTTTTAATTTTTTTTTTTTTAATTTTTTTTTTATTGCTGCCTAATCCAAGAAACTCTGACTAAGTCAGCTCTGCCACGTCCCGAGTGTAGCAGGGATTCCTTGATGCAAACAGAACTGGTAATTCTCCTCCGAAATAGCAAGAAATTGCTATTTGTGGGCTCCTGCTTTACGCAATGCTGACCTTGGCTGAGGCAGCCCCAGTGGAAAGGGCCGTGGTGCATGAAGTCAATGCCACTGTGGTAAATAAAGGCAGCGCCAGCAGGGCCCAATTTCAACATCTCCTGGCACAGCAGGCAGAGCTGGGCAGGGGCACGGAGCTGGATTTTCTGAGCAGCAGTCTGGGAACCTCATGGCTCTGTGTCATGGGGCCACAGCCCAGCTGGGTGTCTCAGCCGGGTGTTTTGGTGAGTCCTTTCTGGCCGGGCAAAGCCTTTCCATGTTCTGCACGGCCGCTGAAGAGAGCTGGCAGGAAAACTGATGGGCAGGGAGCATAATGAGAGGGTTTTGTCAGCGCTGCTGGAACTTCAGAGGGCTGCAGGTATTTACTGAAAAAAAAATAAAAATAAAAAAGAGAATAAAAATATGAGAGCCCATTTCAGCACTTCAGCTTGGCAGAAAGAAGTCGCTGAGTGAGACCAGGGCTAGGCCTTGATTTGGCCTCACACAGACCAGTGTAGATGGCAGAAGTCAAATTAGGTGAATACCTGCAGCCTGTAAACTCCAATGACATGGGTACATGTTTCTGAAACAAAACACAGCTCAGACTCCTGGAAAAGGCCAACTGCCCTCGCTCAGCTTGCCCAGAGCTCTGCTTTGTGAGGCTGACCCATCTTTTTCCCCTGTAAATCCTTAAATAACACGATGAGCAGCCAGTACCCATCAACATCCCTTAGCTGGTCAAAATTAGGCTGTGAATTCAGCCTTGGAGGACCTCAGAGCTGCCTTTCTCTGTGGATGGACAATCCTCTTCCCAGGACGGGATCAGGGAGCCTGTGGCTGTCCCAGAGCTCCTTGAACAGGATCATTTCCCTCTTCCACATCCTCTGCAGCTGCATTTTAACCCCCAGGAAAGAGCTGGGACCATTTCCCTGCTGGATGTGCCCCTCCTTTCAGGGCAGTGTTTTCATCCCAACCCCTTGTGTGACGTTTGAATTGATAAATCCATGGATCTGCCATAGCTGGATTAGCTCAGTTCCAGTGCTGTTTTCCCTCTCTGACATTTCCCACACATGTTTGCTGCACAGCTTCTTCCCTGCACAGGCTGTATCCTCGTTATCACGTGAAATCATGTTTTATTGGGAGAAATATCACCTCAGAAACACACTGGAGGTACCTGAGCCGGCTGTTTCTCCCCAAATTCTCCACTTTCTTTCATCAGGATGGTTTTGTTGAGATGATATTGCCTCTCCTGGGCATCATTCACGGGAGCTCCACAGTGGTGATGAATAAAACAACTGTGGCCAGACTGCAATAAATTAATTGCAGCATTTTATGTGAGTAAGAGAATGGGCAGGAGACCTGAGACTGAAACCCAAATCTGCCTCTGACTTGGGATCCGTGGTTGAAAGATTGGTCTGAAAAAGAGAAAAGATGTCAGAGTGGGAAGAGGGAGTTTGGGGGGAAAATAAACCCGGAGCAGCCCAGCACGCTGTGGTTTCTAACAAGCAATTTGCAGTCTCCATTTCCAGCCAGCCAAGTACACGGAAGATCTGAATTTCTAATTTAGCAACTGCATGTTATGTTTTATGAGATGCAGAAAGTTTTTTATGGATCTGTGTCTCTGCCTTTTATTGGCTGGAAAGTGATTGTGGAGCTGCCTTTCGGGAGTCCTCCAAAAACCCAGGGCCAGGAGGGAGATGCCAATCTCCCTCTCCAGCTTTTGTTTTGGCTCAAGGAGAATCTGAGTTCCAGGTCTGCTGCTGCAGGTCACGGCTGGCACTGACACATTTCACCTCCCAGGTGTGCCACAGCTCCCAGTCGAGCTTTGTTAGGCGCTACTTTAATCTAAATCTGCAGCGGGAAAGCTGAATTTTGTCCATTTTGAATGGAATATTTAATGAATTAACCAATCACAGAAATGGAACCCAGGGAGAGGAGTGAGATCCAGGGTCCAGTGGGGAGTGCAGGATCATCCTCCTGATCAGGGAGAGCAGCCAGTCCCAGTGTGGAAGCAATCCTGGGAATCCAGAGTGGGCATTGCTTCAAATCGCACCTCCAGCCCCAATCCACCGGGAATTTTGGCACAATGGGCTCCATTTGGGGAGGGTTCCTGTGTTTCCACGCTGGCACCTGCTCAGCCTGCAGGGAAATCCCTTTTGTGCCCAGCAGGAACCCTCAGCCTCTCCCCATCCTGCAAGAAGCAGGAGGGAGAATCCAGAGCAGGGTGTTTGATTGATAATCCCAAATCTACTCACAGGTATTTACAAATGATCCCATTTGTGAAGAGGCTTTGCCAAATTCAGACTCGGTGCTGTCAGTGGATATTGGGCAAGGGAGCCCTTTGCTCTGGGATGTGCCCTGACTTGGAGCCCTGACTAAATCTGGGCTCCTCTTGTGCAATCAGGAGCATTTTCCAGAGAGATTTCAGGGATTCGCTGGCCTGGCAAATCCTGTGGGGTGGGAACCATTTTACAGCTGTACCATGGCAGAATATTAATTTATTCATTGCTTTTGCTGTGAGAGGATGAACAGTTTACTCTGCTCTCTCTTCTTCAGGCCTAAAAAGCAAATTTTACCTTCATTTTTAAAAGGAGGACATATTCCAACCTATGTCCTTTTTAACATTGACATATTCACCTGAAATATTAACACATGCAGCAATCCTGGGACAGATATTGCAGATAATTCACTGATTTTCCAATCAAAGGTAAAGGCCACACTGCTATTTTTAGGTCACTGATATTTTTACCTATTAGGGCACTGCCAAAATCCAACTTTTTAATATGGATATGGCCACTATTTTAGATATTTTAAATTTTGTGTCTAAACCCTGACATTTGACAGTTTCAAGCAAGCACATGAAATTTTTCTGCAGGATTTATCTGTGAATAAATCAGAGAATCAGGTACAGTTCAGTATCTCACTGCCAGACAGGGAAGAATCCGTGTCTTCGGCTTCCCGTGGAAATAAATCAAAAACTTAAACCAGAAATGTGGGATTTGAGAGGGGAGAAAAAGCCCTGATTGCTCAAACCTTTCTTTTTTTTTTTGATTTTTAAAGCCTTCCTGAGCTGACTGGTGAATGCTTTTCCCAGTATTTCAGGCCAGGCTGGGAATTTGGGAGGTGGGATTTGGTCCGGGGAGTTATGAAGTGTGTGGAGCAGTGATGATGGGCAGGCAACAGCTCCTGGTGGTAATTCCAGGCTGGAATTGGGGCTGGAAGCAGAGCAGCCTCCCCGCTCTGCCAGGAGCTGGGGTGGCAGCAGCACTTCAGCAGCACCTCTGGATTACCTGGGCTGGCTCCGGCCCCGCCTTTTCCAGAGGGGTCCCGGCCCCAGGAAAGCCTCGGGCCGGTGGCTGGGCCATGGCAGGGAATGGGTCCTGCTGCAGCTGCTCAGGGCCTGTGGAAAATTGTCCTGCTGGGAGAGGGGAGGCGAGGCAGCACCGAGCCCCCAGCCCAACTTCCCAAACTGGAGTTTTTGGGGGGGATTTTGGTGTCAAGTTTTCCTTTCTTTGGGTGGAATGGTTTGGGAGTTACAAGCTCTGCAGGGCATCGTCCCAACCCTTCTGCTCTGCTCCAGGCTCCCTTTCCCTTTCTCTTTCCTCTGGGAGAATCCATAAAGAAAACTGTCCTAGAAAGCCAATTCCTCCTTTTTTTGGGGGAAATAAATAAATAAAAATCATAACTTTCTTTCTCTTTCACAGCAGGAGCCCCGTCCTGTAAACACAAGGCAGCCCTGTTGAAACATTGGGAATAAGATTTTATCTATTTTCCTTGGATGTTTCCCCCTGTGCCCCCTCCTTTGTGGATCGTGGTTAAAGTGATAATGAGTAAATCCTGGGATTCCTCCAAAAATTGCAGCCAGCGCTGGAATTGTGCACAGATACCCAAAAGAATCCATGTCCACAGATTGTCAGCGCCCCGATTTCAACAAAAAATAACGGTGGGGACCCCCTGTAAACATGGAATTTAAAAAGGGAATGTTAAATGGGAATAATCTGATGTTTATACAGAGCTTTCCATCCAGGGGGAACCCAACTGCTCTGGAAGTCACTGCTCATGGATCACCATGGGACAATTTAGGGCAGGCAGGGAAAAATCCTAAATTCAGTAGGAAAATCCAGAGATCCCCCCCAGAATAACCTGTTTACAAGAAACAAGGGCTGGGAAAGCGTTGAAGCTGCAGAACGTGCAGGGGATCATTTCCAGAACGAGCTGGGGACGATTTCTGTGACAGAGAAACTCCAGGGAGGATCAAAACAACCCTCAAGGATCGAGGGAATGAGGGAATTTTTTCCAGCCCCTCTTGGATGTGCTGACTGTGCTGTCAGAGCACCGAGGGCTCGTGCGAGGACAGTTTCCATTTGTAATGTTAATTTAGCCATAAATCCTCCAGCTCCAAAGCCAGGGCCAGCTCCGTGCCATTCCCTCATGGCAAATGTTCCCCAGGCTCCAAATATCCCAGGCTGTGGTGGGGGTCACGGGAGGGGAAGGGAAAAGAACATTATTTATTGGCTGGGTTAAAACTGATTGGATTTTGACTCCTTGGAAAAGGTGAAAGGTTGGTGGTGTTGAGTTTGGGGAGCTGCAGTTTGGATGAGTTAAAGCCCAATTTTCACACCTTATATCGGGATATTCCTTCCTGGGAGCCCCAGTTTCCCATCCCAGTCACCCACAGACCACAAAGGAGACAACTGAGACACTTTTCCAAAAACCATGGAGATTTTCATTCTGAACAGACTCTTTTTAGGCAATTAATAAAATGTTGCAGCTTTCAGTAAAGACAAGAAACCTCTACTGTTTTCCAGGATGTATCTTTTATGTAAGAAAAACCTGATTTTCTCCAGACAACCAGGCATCTTGTTGGAATATTTTGATTTTCTCAATCCCCAGTGTTTCTGTCAAAGACCAGCCCTGGTTTAGTGGAAAAGAAGCCAAGGAGTGCTGGGGAGGTTTAATGGGATCAATTCTTAGCTCAGACTTTGCTCTGAACGTTCCTTAAATCAGTTCTAAATAACACTTCAGGGCAGCCTCATGAACTATTTATTTATTCATTGATTCCTCTTTAAATAAAGCTGATGGACGTTGATAGAAAGTTATTTTTCCTCCTCTTATTCTGTTATAAAATTGTAGGAACATCTTGCTCTCCTGTGGCACCCCAAAGAACAGATCCTTCACTTCTATTTATCATTAGGATTCATCGCTTTTTTTGGAAAAAACTCCATGTTCCCTCCCTGCTCCTTCCCCTTTATTTTTTAGGAAACTCAGGCACATAAAAGCAAAACAGAGGAGCAAAGTAAAGCACACTCAGCACTAATTTGGCAACGGGGGAAAGGCACTAAAACAGCTTTTATTGTTGAAAACTCAGCCTGAAGTTTTCCTCCTATAAAAAGAACCAAACCTCGGTGACATTTGGTGGAAATTCTGGGAGCGAGTGGCTCATGAATTCCATTGCAGGTCTGTAAAACCAGCCCAGCTCGAGCTCTCATGGAACCAGGGCTCTGATTCCCACTTGGAGAAGTGGGAAGCTCCACAATCCCAGGAGCTGCCCCAGGGATTTGAATGTCAAATTCGGATTAAAATCGTGCCGGGCTGAGTGGGCTCCAGGAGGGTTTGGAGCTCCTGGCCTGGAGGGGCCCTTCGGGTGAGGAGGATTTGCTCAGTGAAGGAAAATTTAAATCTGCTGGAGGTGTGAACAATTCCTGAGGGAGATCCTCTGCTCCCGGGAATCAATGGGGTGTAGCCCATTTTGTTGGGACCAGGGTGGGTTTTAGCCAGGGAGAGTAAGAGCCACTGGGTTTTGGCTGCCCAAAGGAGAAGCTTTGTGGAGGCCACACAATCCAAGAAATTCACACAATCCACATAATCCATAAAATCCACACAATCCACACAATCCACATAATCCACAAATCCATAAAATCCACCCCACCCACAATATCCACACCATCCACACAATCCACAGAATCCACACAATCCCACACAATTCCACACAATCCCCCACAATCCCCAAATCCCCACAATCCCCACCACCCACACCCAGGGGTTCTCTCACCTCCCCACTGAGGGATTCTCTGCTTCCCCCTGAAGGACCTGGCTGCTGAGATCCCACATTTTTGTTGGGAAAGCTTTTCCCCATGTTCTTATCTCCAGAAGAGAACAGATTCTGTGTTTCTGCTCACTGTGCAGAGTTCTTTGTCTCCGTGGCATTTCCAAAACTCACAGAGAGTGAGGGGAATCATTCAATACTCAAGTCACATCTCAAACTAAAATAATTTCATTTGGGAACAATTAATGTGGACTCTTCCAAGCATTTCAGTGTCCCCTCACTCCTGCTCCAAATGGCCTTCTTTGGATCCACCTAGAAGCTGTCCTTTTGTAAATTCGGATTTAAGATAATAAAAATAATAGTAATAAAAAGGTTTTAATCATTTAATGTCTTCAGTCAGTCCCAGGGAACTCTCATGTTTGGTTTTGCAGATATAAAAGTGTTTATCCATCCCTTTGTTGGACTCCAGCTGGGTGCAGGTGCAACATCAACCTCAGATTGATGCTGAGGATTTCTGAGGTGAATTCCTTGGCTTTATCTGGTTCTTCTTCTCAGGGTCAGGATTAAAGTGCAAGAGGCAGAATTCTTGTTGGGACTTGGATGTTTATTATCTCTTATCTAATTTACAGCTTCTTTGACTGCGAGTGCTCCTCCATGCTAAGTTAACAAGGCAAAAATGGAGAGCAGAGTTCTGTCTTCAAGATTTTTTTCAGCTTAAACTACCCAATTATGAGATGCCAACTAATTTATTTTAACTTAAATTAATAACCAGCTACTGCATTGTGGATTTTTCTAACCAATCACACAAAATCACCTAAATTTGTGAAGAAGAAGGGGAAGAAGAAGAGGGAGACTATGCCCTAAATTCTCTATTTTGTTATATATATGTATTACTATATCCCAAAACTCCAAATGCTAAATTTCTCCCCCTGTGAGATAACACCTTTCTCTTTACCTGCACCCTCACAATCTCAGTGCTGTCACTCGGTTTTGGAAGCCTTTCCCAAGCTCTCAGGTCACATGCAGGGTATCTCTGAGGATCATTCCCTGTCAGCACAGAAAATCTGGAATTCTCTGTGCCCAGGGTTCAGTTTTCAGGGCCCACAAGGTGCTTTTTGCTCCTTTGAAAGGACAAGGAGCCTGAGGCAGCTCCAGCAGCTGCTGAGGGAGCTGAATGATTACCCCAAATGTGTCCTTGCTGAGAAAACTCCACGCCAGGAGCTGCTCTGCTCCCTGCTTCAAACCCAGCTGGGACAACTCATCAAGCCCTGAGGGCAATCTGAGAGAGAACATCCCAAAAATCAGACTGGCCAAGGAACCCTCAGAGCTCTCAGAGCACTGAGTTGGAGCTGCTGGTGGAATAATGAACCAATCAATCAATCAATCAGGCAATAAAATACCCAAATAAATCAGGGAGGAATGAAAGAAGTGGAGGAGTTGGCCTGGCAGCTTTCCACCAGCTGGGTCACCCCGAGGCACTCTGGATGTCCAGTGTGGAAAGCCCAGTTTGGAGCTGGGGTGAGGGAATGGGGAGGCTCAGCTGGTTTTGCAGGGCTGGACTGGTCAGAAACCTTATGGAATTCATCACATTTTTTAAGGATGAGGGGAAGAATAGAAACCACGAGTGAAACCCTACCCAGCACCACAAATAACTACAAAGGGAGCCCAACCTCGGGGGTTTAGGCCGGCTCTCCCCTGCCCTAAGCCCTTTTCCTGTTTGCCTCAGCTTAGCCCCAAAATACGTCAGACATTCCCAGGAGACTTTTCTGCCCTGGAATGGCCTCGTGTTCCCTGCAAGGCTCTGTCTGCTCCCTCATCCTCAGCACCTGAGGGTTTTTGCTCTCTGACTCTCCCTGCAAATCCCCATTTTCCCAGGAATACACCCCAGGCAGGCATCTGCCCTCAGATATTCACTCTGCCCCCTTGCCAGGTGCATTATTTTGCATGAAATTATATGAAAATGGTCATTCCCATTTTTCTGTCCTGAAGGAAAGCAAATGTGTCCCCTCAGCATCAGGCAGAGAATTTGGTCTCCCCTCCTCATCCCAGGGGTTTCTCTCCAGATTTATTCGTTTCTGTTCATTTGGGTTCATTGTCCCAGGGATTCCCTGCCCCTCACATGTTGAAACTACAGCGATGCTTCCGTAGGGAATCACTCCTGGAACAGCTTGGGAATTTGAGCAGCCAAGGTGAACATTTTAGAGTGCCAGTTTTCCTAAAGCCTGGTGTTCTGTGATTTTTGAGGGAAAGAACAAACAACCCAGGTCTCTTATCACAAGAATTGTTGTTTCCTGCACTGTGGGCACTGTCTGGCCTTCACCAGGACTGGGACCCATCTTCCAGGGACACTTGGGAAGGGTCAGATTTCCAGGAATTCTGTCAGCACTGCTGTGATTTCCCACACATGCCAGGATCCCACTGCCCTCCAGCTCTCCTGGAGCTCACGGGGTATTTCATGGAATGTATATAATCCATATAAACCTTCCAGATCCGGGAAATCTCCCATGGACTGGGGCTGCCATTGTTCCACTCAGACACACCACAAACCTCACAGAGTCTGTGGTTGAGCCAGCCCAGTGCACTCAGACGTGTTCCTTTCCAAGCAGCCTTTGGACATTCTGGAATGCCCAAAATTCCTGAGCTGCCGTTCCCAGGGGAGAGACCTCGCTCACCTGGGGAGCCCTGGAGCACCTCAGCTGCCCTGAAACACAGCTGAGGATCAGGTGGAGTGACTCAAAAATTGAAAATAGTGAAACGGACTCTTTATCCAGCCAAAAAAAATCTGCTTCTTAAAAAAACAAGATGGTTTGGAAGACAAGGATTTTAAAAAATTGGAGTTTTCATTTATAAAACAGAACAATGTTTAAATTCTGTGCCTGCAGACCAGTCCAGGACTGAGACAAATTTTGCATCCCTCAAGTCACTTGGAAGCAGAAGTGGCTGCGAGCCTGGGAGTTTTTCATCTGAACATCCCCACCTGAATCAGGTTTTCTTTGTCCAAGAGCATTTCATAATCAGAGTGAAGGTGCAGATACCTGACCCTTAAAGGAATTGGATTGTTTGCCTCCCTCATGAAGTGCAGTAGCAAGTGGATTGATTTGGCAGCTAAATTCCAGCCTCACCTGGGAAATTTGGGGTCTTCTCTTTAATTTCCTGCCTTCTGTGCAAAACAAAATGTTCTTCTCCCCCTACATTCCCCACCTGTAAAATCCAAGTGTTTTCCTGGCAGTTTTGTTAAAAACAACAGGCTAAAAACTCCATAGGTCCTCAGGTGGTGTTGTAAGGCAGGGATGGAAGTCCTGCAAGCCTCAGGTGGCCAGACAGAAATTGCCCTTGGGACAAGAGGGCCTCAGGAAGCTCCTGGAGCTCAAATAAACACTCCAGAGCAGTTGCTTGGACACCCTCCTGCAAACCTGCAAAACAAGGGTGGAAACCTTGTGAGCTGCTCCGTGCCCAGGTTAGAAATAGGAAATTCTGCTTCATGGTGTTCCAGCTCCTCTCCTCATGACCATGACTCAGGAGAGCAGCAAAAAACCCCCTGAGATGGAGACAGTGCTGGACTCCCCTCCCAATAAGGGGCTTTAAGGTGTTCAGGGGTGAACTCGGGCAGAAATCTTGGAGGCTGAGGCAGGACAGGAAATCACCCTGCTGAAAACCTACCCTGGCTTCTTCCTTATCACATCTGACCTTTTGTTTATTAAATCTTCCAGGATCAAGTTGCTGGCCTGGGTCTGGAGCAGGAGGTGGGACCTCCGTTGCTGCTTAGTCTTTCTAGGAAAACGGGCACGGAATGAAAACATTCAGATCCTTAATTGGCCTCATTAAAGACTCGGGCCATCTGGACCTCACTCATTCTAATTAGTCATCAATAGGGTGGTGATTTAGTCATGAAAAGAAGGGAAAAAAGCCACCTCCACCGTGCCAGCTCTGCCTTTACTCAGCTTTTACCCACCAGGCTGGAGGGATGATGTGCTCCCGACAGCAGCTCTGGTTTTGGCAGGGTCGCTCCACCCCAGAGCCGTGCAAGTCTGGAGAGGATGGAGCGAAATGTGGCAAAGAAATCAGGAACCTGTGATCACCCCGCCCTCCCCTTGTCAGCCAGGCTGGCATCCACGCTTCCAAGTGTCATTCCTGGCAGAAAACCTTGCAGGACACAGGGAGGAGGCTGCCAGGCACTGCTGGAGTGCTGGTGGAAATCTGGGGCTCTTCACTGGCACCCCCTTTGTTTGCAGGCAATTCCTGCCTTGCTCTTCCCACAAGGACAGCTCAGGAGGGGAGGAAAAGGAACTGAGTGAGTCCTGCTGCCTCTTTTAGGAGTCCCAGATTCACATGTTCCATGTGCTGCCTTTGACTCACCCAGTTTATCCCAGTCAGAACGACCAGGACACTGCTCCAGGCTGGAGCCTCCCCGTGTTTGTCCATCCTGGGACAGCACAAGCCCAAACAGCCCCGGAAAACCACAAAAAGGTGGCTCAGCAAGGATAAATAAGAGAGCCTGGAGCACAACATTTGCAGCAGTGGGTGGGCAGGACTGGGGAAAAATGGCCAGAATTGGTCCCTTCAGCACTGGTGATGCATCAGGGGGTAAATCACATGTGGGTGGTCTTAAAAAGCTGAGGAACTTCTAAGGTCACATTCCCAAAGCTGTCACATCATTCCCAAACTTATCACAACTGCTTTGCCTCTCAAAATCTCACCTTCCTGCTCCCATCTCCATGTTCTTGATTGGTGTCATCCTGAAAATTATGTGTTGAGGGATTGTATCTGAAAATAGTGATGGAATATGTGCACAGGCCCACCATAGGCAGGTGAAGAGAGATTTACTGGCTGCTTTTTAGAACTAAATGTCATTATTTTGTACAGATTGTGCTGGGATTTAATGAGCCTGAGCTGCTGTGACCTGGCTGGGTCCAGGACATTCCCCTAAAATTAGTGACAGCAAGATCCAAACCCAAGGTCTGGTTACAAGCAGAGTTGGAGGAAGGCTGTTGAATCAGGAAAATACTCTGGCTTAGCCACCCCATATATTTGACAGTTAATTTTGTATCTGTATTGAGGAAAAACACCCCAGAAAACTGGTTTTTATTGGGCCAGCAAAGGCTCTGGGTCCTGGCCACCTTATTAATAATATTCTTCTGCAGGAGAGGGACTCAGTTCTCTACAAAGATTTATTAATAGTCATTATTATTTGCACTGGAGCTTTAATGTGCACTAAAAGACCTATAAAGACCAGCAACCAAAGGAACTCTTCGATTTCACGCCGATCTGCACTAAGAAAATACCAGTTTGGGGGTTTTTTTTTGTCTTTTTTTTTTTCCAAATAATAATAAAACAAAGAGCTTTCAGGAGCAGCCCCTGCAGAAGGCTAATGTAAAGTGATATATTTGAGCCCCAGGAGGATGGTGTAAGTTACTCTTGCCTCTGAGGCCTGTTTATTGTGTTTGTCTGGTTGCCCTGGGAACCAGCTCACGCCGTTTCACTTTATTTTCTAATGTTCCTGTAAATGTTAGGTAGGGCCGGGATTTATTATCCACTGTCAACACCTCCGGTGGAACGCGCCGCTCGCTGGCGTTTCCTTGGCACGGGGCCCTCCCTGCTCCCTCCGACCCCAAACCCCCGTTTTCCCCCTCTGGAACGTGTGTGAGCGTGAGCGTGCGCACGCCTGCGCGCGTCTGGGCATCCCCATCCCAATGGACAAACCCCAAAATTATTTATTTATCCAGCAAAGGCTGCCCAGAGCCTTTCCCGGGGATGCCAAAGGCTGGCACGGCCGCGGTGCTCAGCACGGGGAGCTGGCTGGGAGCTGTGACTCATTTTTGGGGTGAGGTGGATATTTAGGGGCTGGGGAAGGAGTGTTTACCAGGAGTGTTTATTATCCCAAAGGCAGCAGCGGGATCCTGCTGCTCCTGTCCCCAAAGAGCTCGGGTAATTCGGAGCGATGAATCATTAGAATTATTAGGGCTGGAACGAGCTGCTTCCACCCCTCTCCTCTCTTCCTCTCCTGCAGCAGTCCCTCGGCATGACAGGGCACATTTGGTGGCAGACTGGTGGGTGTGAGGCTTATTTTTTAATTTGCTTTTTTTGCCCTGGGTGGTACCTCCCAGTCTAACAGCCAATGTTTCACCGGCGACACTCAACCTTTGAAATGTCCAACAACAAACGCAGTCAGTCCTGATTCCCTGAAAAGTGTGGGTTGCATTCTCCCTGTCTTTTCCTTTGTCCTGCTTGGAACTGCTGCATGGTCTCTCCTTCCCATTTCCCTGGGGAGGATTCTTGCCCACCTCCCGCTTTCCTTCACACAGGAAAACGTTGCTACTCCAGTTCCAGACAGGAATTCCCATCCCCTCTCCATTCGGCTGTTACAGTGCCCTATCTCCCAGAATTCCTTCACCAAATGGAGAGTCAGGCTTTGGGATGGGCTGCCCAGGGAAGTGGTGGAGTGACCACCCCTAGAAGTGTCCAAAAAACCTTTGGATGTGGCACTTGAGGATGTGCTTTAGAGGTGACCATGGAGGTGCTGGTTTGACTTGATGATCTTAAAGGTCTTTTCCAACATGAATGATTCCATGACTCCGTGGTCTCCACCAACTCCTCTTTGCTTTGCCCCCAACAGGATGGATTTGGGCAGATATGGCATGGCTGCAATGCCTCTCTTGCAAAAAAACCTCCCTCACTCTGGACATTTGTGCTCAGCTGTGCTGCTGGAGGGATTTGCCTCCCCTTTTACAAAGGGATTTGGGTTCAGCAGTGGTGGGGACCGGCTGAAGAGCTGAGCTGGATCAATCCATGGGGAAAATCTGAGGGAAGTGCCTTTGTTCCTTCCCACTCCTGGGGCTGATCCCAGCTCCCACTGCCCAGGAACCTTCCCTGCTGGGCAGGAACCCTTCCACCATGGAACAGCTCCACGGAAACCCCAGCACCCAAAGCACTGGGGTCAGACTGAGGGTGCAAGTGAGGGGGAATATCCAAAAGATTTGGGAATGCAGGTGGGAAAAGGGCTGGAGCACAATGACCGGTGACAGGAAGGAAAGGTCAGATGGGGGAAGCTGGATTGGACAGTGCCAGGCTGTGGAGATTTGTCCTTTGGTTGGAATGAGTTAAGGGTGGTGAAATCTCTCAGGAAATATAAACTGGGATTCCTGTTTCCTGGGTGATGCTGAGGAATTGAAATCTAAATTCCCAAGTTCTGTGTGAGAACTGCAGTGAGGTGGGATTAATTCATACTTCAAAGCTCCTCGACCAAAGCCTTGCCTGGACTCAGGTGTGGTTTGTGGGAGTGTTTCCCAATAAAACCAGTCCCCGTTGCTTTGGTTCAGGGAAGATGATGGAGAGAAAATGGATTTTTCTTTGTCTTTCTGAGAGAAGCATTGCAGGCAGGAAGGCCCAAAGCTGTGCACAGAGCTCTGGATTTTCCAGCGCCTTCTCAGGAAAATCAGCTCTTGGAATCTGTAAGAGTGACAGCTCCTGCAGAGGTTTTACCTGAACACAGTCAGCATAAAACCCTCACAATCTCACCCATCTCCCCTTTAGGGAATATTTCCAAATGTACAAAGTGTGGTTGTAACTATTTCAAATGAAAAACGCCACCCTCGAAGAAAAATGTAATGGGCAAAATACTTTTTTAATGAGCCTGGGATGGAATGGAGATGATAGTGACAAGAGTCACTCAGTGAAATCCCAGCTGCTCCTTTTAATTGCCCCTAATTTGCTCTCAGGTGCTGGTAATTGGAACAATTTGCCTTCAGGAACCTGTGAGGTCTCAGACATTAATTGATTTCGTCTTGCTTAATCAACCTCACCAAAACCAGAGCTCATTTCGCTGCCTGCTTTTCAGCTTAGGGCTGTTCTGGGTGAGACATTGGGCAGGAAATGTCCCCAGCACCCACCCAACTCCATCACCCAAACCACGCTGGGGGCTGAGTCAGGGGGAGCTGAACTCCTCTATTTGCTGTTACATTCCCCCAAAAAACCCCTAATGAGACAGCCCAGCACTGGGAGATGGAGGAAATAGAAAAAGGTGCAACTTGGAGTTTATGCCAACTCAACTAGCCCTAACAAATGTGGTGTTTGCAGGCATTTTTCTTCCTTGTACTCAGAGAGCAGCTGAATTTTAATGGAAAAATAAGCTCTGCCTTGCACGGGCAGCAAGAGAGAATAAATCATGGAATGGCTCTTTAATTTTCTTTTGAAAAACAAGTCCGGTTCTCAATGTTGTGGTTTAAGGAGGCTCTGTTATTCTATTTCAGCAGAATTTATGATATTATTATCATCTGCTACAGAAAAATAGTGGAGGAGACATCTCAGGAAACGCTGGAGTGGTCACGAGGTCACTGTTTGGGAACAGGAGCCATCCTCAGGGCTGATATCCCGGTGCCAAAAGCCCCAGGTGTTATTTCTGAGCCTCATGAGGCTGGGTGAAGCTCAGAGCTGCTTTCACTGCCCTGGCAATCCTACATTTTGCCTCTTCCCTCCGATCCCAGCCCCAGGAAAACCCAGGGGGTGTTGGTGAACACAAGAAAAAGGGCACAGCAGCTGGACTGGCACTGGAATCGCTTTGGATTCACTCTGATCCCACCAAACCCAGACCTTGAAATCGCTGCAGTCCGGGAAAGTTGATTTGCTGCTCAAAAATCCCCCATAATTTCCATTTTCCCCCCAGAAATTTGCTCTATTTGATAAATCCTTCATTGTTTCATTGCATCAATTTGAAGTTCTCCTGTGCACTAAGCAGCATTTTGAAGGTGTTAATCCCTGCTGGATCAGTGCATCCTCTCCATAAACCTTTTCATGGACCTTTCCCATCTGATTTGAGGCTGGTGAGGAGAATCATCCCTCAAAAGGAGCAGTTCCATGTTTGCTGCATCAACACCAAACAGGATTCCTTACAACTGTAAATTTCCATTTGCCATCACCCATTTTTCAAAAGGAAGTAGATTGTGAGCCTGGAAAGATTTATGGCTCCATTCTAAAATATCCATCATTTTAAACTCAGCCCTGCTGCTCACATCCACTGAAATGCCATAGATAGACTGCTAAAGTACTTAAAAAATTATATATAAAAAAATACAATATATCCAGATATTTCAAGCACTTTTGTGGGGCACGGACAAACCCAGAGCCATATTTCACAAAACCTATTTACATTTCAGCTCTATATTTTTTGCTCTTTATGTCGTTTTCCATGGTTCTGCATTGCCAAGGCTTTTTTTTTTTTTCTTTTCAGAAGTAGAAATTTTCCTTGCTGTGACATCACTGCTTGTCCTCAGGAACACCCCCACCCTCACAAGATCTGACCTCAGGTGCTGGGTTTTTATTTTTTTGGTGGAACCATTCTTGCAAACCCAAAGATTTACAGGCTGGCAAAGGTTTGTAACGATCCCAGATTAAGGGTGGGACTTTCCAAACAGTCCCAGCCTTGAGAGTTTGAACTCCATTACCCAGCAGCTTTTCAAAGCTCCACCCTGAAACTGTGTGAAATTATTCTGGCGGTGTGGAGAGCGTATTTACCTAATGTCAGATATTAAACATTACTGCCCATTAAAATATAGGCCCTCATTATGTTTGGCCGGGTGGAAATGTGCACGAGAGAAGGAGAAATTCTCTTTGCCCAGCCTCTGGAGCTCAGCTTAGGTGCTGGCACTGATTTTTGGTGTCTGTCTCTGGGTTAGGAGCTCCTTTTTGGGAACCTGAGTGCCATCCTGGTGGAAATGTGCACGAGAGAAGGAGAAATTCTCTTTGCCCGGCCTCTGGAGCTCAGTTTAGGGACTGGCACTGATTTTTGGTGTCTGCCTGTGAGGAAGGAGTTCATTTTTGGGGAGCTGAGTCCCATTCTCGGGCCACAGTTACTGGGGAGCCCTCAGAATGCATTAGGGAACTGATTTTTGGTGTCTGTCTCTGAGTAAGTCGCTCATTTTTGAGGAGCTGAGTCGCATCCTGGTGGACAAGTGCAGGAGAGAAGGAGAAATTCTCTTTGCCCGGCCTCTGGAGCTCAGTTTAGGGACTGGCACTGATTTTTGGTGTCTGCCTGTGAGGAAGGAGTTCATTTTTGGGGAGCTGAGTCCCATTCTCGGGCCACAGTTACTGGGGAGCCCTCAGAATGCATCAGGGAACTGATTTTTGGTGTCTGTCTCTGGGTTAGGAACTCCTTTTAGGGAACCTGTGCCATCCTGGTGGAAATGTGCAGGAGAGAAGGAGCAATTCTCTTTTCCAGGCCTCTGGAGTCCGGCAGAGGGGCTGGCACTGATTTTTGGTGTCTGTGGGTTGAGGAGCTCTTTTTTGGGGAGCTGAGTCCCATCCTTGGGCCACAATGACCCGGGAGCCCTCAGAACACAGCAGGGCCCACTTGACCATGCAGAAATCCCGATGCCTCCAGCCCCGTGGGTGCTTTTGGAAAGTCCAGGCTGGAATAACTCGGTGTGGGAACCCAGAGCTCTTTATTCCCAACCCTCGGCCTGCTCCGCTGTCCCCCCTCAGCTCTGGAGGCCGCCGGGGCCTGTGAGGGGGATCCTGGTCCCTTCATCCCTTTATGATGACTGAATTGTGACTTTATGATGCTGAATTGTATCTTCATTCATCTGCTTAGCCCAGAAATAAACTTTGCACCTTTAAAACTGGATCTGAGAGCGAAGGGAGGGAGAAGGAGAAGCGGTGGAATGTCTGAGGTGGCTGTACTCAAAAACCCAGAGATAGGAGCTTCAGCTTTTCTCTCTCCTGGACTGTGCTGCCTGCAGCACGGACAGACAGTGGGACAGAGCTCTCCTCTGCTTTTAGTTGGGTTTTTTTAGCCAGCTGGGACAGAGATGTTCCCTGGACTGTGGCTTTTCTTTGTCTTGGAACTGTTCAAACCTGCTCTGCACTGAAAACCCAGAAGAACACCAGGAGCTCACACCTGGCCAGGGATGTGGCATTTTCCAGTGCAGGTGGTGATGCCTGGAGAGGCTGCCCTGGGACAGAGAGCAGCCAGAGCCAAAGGAGAAAGCAGGGATTTATTCCAAGGGATTTATTCCAAGGCCTCCCTGGGCACACCTGGGCAGTGCCAGAGCCCGGCTGGGCCACACCCAAGGTGAGCCCAAAATGGGCACAGAATGGACCCCTGATCACGAGGTCCCACACTTGGATAAGTTCTGCTCCATTTGCACATTGCAGTTCATTGTGCAATTCCAGCTCCANGAGACTGAGCGAGCCGAGCTACACCCCATGACAAGAACTTTCTGAATTTGCCATCTCTTCAGAACAGTGAGAGGTTTTATTGTTTAATATTATTCAATTTTTATGCTTGCGAATACTTTGCATGTTAAATAAACTGGATTTTTTCCACTTTTCTCCAAGGAAATCTTTTCCCGAACCAATAGGGGCAGGGGCTTGAATCTGCTTTCTAGAGGGACCCCTTTGGAAGCTCCCTCCCAAACTTGCCCTGAACCAGGACGCGGGGTCACACGGACACACACGAAATGCCTGCAGGAGGAAGAGCTGCTGGAGAGCCCTGCAGCACCCGGGTGACAAGGACAAACACGGCCTGCTGGTGTTTGCTCTGCGTGTGGGAAGCTGGCACTGCTCCCTTTGCTGGGGACATTAGAGGCCAGGTGACAAATCTGGCCCGCGGATGGAAAGCGAGCCACCCCTGGGTTGTGCTGACAGAGCGGATCTTGGGAAAGTGAAGGGGAAAAATCCCTGCCAAGCCCAGCCGTGGCCCCACATTGTCCCCACACGGCTGCCCCAGGCTGTCCCTGCCCCTCTTTCAGCTGGAGCGGTGACACAGAAACGCTTTTCCCTCAAACTCCTAAAAAGCTGCTCCGACTTTGGCTGGAAATGCAAATTATGTGTAACAATGAGGGATGTTCTGGTACTTCTCTGCTCAAGTTTTCCTCAATCTCTTTGCTCTGTGCTCCATCGTGAGGATTTTTTCCTGACAAAGACATTCCCCTTGGATGGGGTTAGAGAATTCCCAGGTGTCTGCAGTGCTCAAGATCTCGGTTGCGCCACCCAGGAATTTGTAGGGTGGGGTTAGATGGGATGTGGGGAAGGAATTATTCCTAGTGAGGGTGGTGGGACACAGGCACAGATTTCCAGAGAAGCTGTGGCTGCCCCTGGATCCCTGCAAGTGTCCAAGGCTGGATTGGAGCACCATGGGATAGTGGAAGGTGTTGCTGCCCATGGCTTTAAGAGGTCCCTTCCAACCCAAAGCATTCCATGATTCTGTGGAAACAGCAGAAAATCGATCAGTCTGGGGGTAAACCATGACCTGAACCCCCAAATTAAGGGCTGGAGAAGGACAAGGTTGCTGTGCATAATTACGTAATCACTCCTAAACCAGAAGTAATGGGAACACACAAACTGTGCAACAATGGATCCCCCAGGTTCCCCCGGAATCTCCAGCCCTTCTCTCCTCAGAGCAGCTCAAACCCCCCGTGGCTGTGACTGCTCTTCAAACAGACACAAATGACAGTGCTGGAAGATCGTGGTGTCCTTTCAGTGATGTACATTTTATATTGTGACAGCCACTATAACATTTTTTTTCCCAGGCAAACTGCAAAAATTGTAATTGCCAAGTCTCCCTAACTTGAAAATGGTTTAAGGTCTGCTTTTCCCTGGGCACACTGAGGGCAAGAAAGGAGGAATTGTTCACATAAATAATGATTTTCTCACTGAAAGAGTGACCAAGTACTGGAATGTTCTGCCTGGGGAGGTGGTGGAGTCACCATCCCTGGATATGTTAGAAAAACCTGGATGTGGCATTTGGTGCCGTGGTTTAGTTGAGGTGTTGGGGCTGGGTTGGATGATCTCGAAGGTCTCTTCCAACCTGGTGATTCTGTGAATCCTGTGAATTTTGTACACTCTTTGTGGGCTATGCGTAGGTGAAAACCGAATTTAAAGCATCAGCTCTTTGGGGGTTTAAAATGAGATTACTCCCAGTGCTTTAATGAATATTCTTCCTTCCTCACTCCTTTACTTTTAGGGCAGAGGGGCAAAGGGAGAGGCAGCTGGGGGCTGGATATTCCAGCCACAGGCTGGCAGCTGGGTGATAAGAGCTGGCCGTGCCCCTGCTCCTTCCAGAGGTGCCACAGCTGCGTGGGCCATCGTCATTATTATGGCTCAAAGTTGGCCGAGGTCGCCCCGGTTCATCTGCTTTATACATTGGGAGCCTTCTCCTCATTACTTGCCAAACAAACCTTTTTATTTTTGCACACGTTTATGTTGATTTTGTGGTTTCTGAAATTGGATTCTGTCTCCTACGGGCCTGAGTTTCCACGGCAACCCCGGCCCTTATCTGCTGCTGCTGTTTGGCAGACAGACAACAAGGCCTTTCAGTTTACTTCTCCCATTTTTCCCCTAATATTATTTTCTTTAAAAACCCTTTTTTTTTTTTCTTCTTCAGCATGTTCTTTTTCTTTCTCTCTCTCTTTTTTTTTTTTTCCCTGCCCTTTTTATATTATTTTTACTTTCCACAACCCCTGTCATTTAGAAATCACATAATTAATTGAGCACATCCTGTGCCACACGGGGCTGCCACGACTTTGAAGTCCCAATAGATCATTTTATGGAGCCGTGGGTACCATTTTTTCCGAGGCAGCACCAGGCGCCAGCTCGAGGCCTTGTGGAATTCAGCATATCCTACTCCAGGTATGATAAAGAAACCTTGGCACCTTCTGTTTGTTTTTACTAATTTCCTTTCCAAACTGCCTTTTCAATATAGAGGAAAGACCTCAGGACTTAAAGTTTGTTATTTTCTCTCCAGAGTTAGTCCCTGTTCCCCCTGGCTCCCTCCCTCCCTTCCTTTAAACCAGACTGAACTGCTTCTCCTCTCTCCATGCTAAATTTGCTTTTTTTCCCCTTTTTCTTTTCTGCAGGAAAGTGTGGTCTGATTTAGCATCATGGAGCTGGGAGCTGTTACTGATCCTGCAGCAGCAGTGAGGCAAAAAGGCCCTGACAGGCTCTATTAACCCTTAAGAACAATAAATGATCTCATCAGCCCCTCAAAGACAGAAGAAGAAATAATAATGCAATCATTGAGTTGGGTGAGGGAACAAGGCTTTGGGGGATTGGTGCTGAAATCCGTCCCCAAAGCCCCTGGTGCTGGAATTAACCAAGAGGGGCTGAGTTTCTCTAGGCTGAAAAGCATTAAAAAAGGAGAATATGGATGCACAGACACAGCAGAACTTGCTTTTATATATATTTATATAGGTATTTATGTGAAGAACAGAGAGAGGAAGACAGAAGCTGAGTGGAAAAATCTTAAATTGAGTGAAAAATAATTGAGCTTGCACCACGTTGCCTCCTGCATTTGGAACAAAGGGCTGCAAAACTCCCCCAAAACTCTTTAAATCCGTGTCAGGAACTTCTGGAGATGCATTGAAAATTGTTAATTTTCATGTATTTTTAGCAATTTTTGAAAAGACGAACAGCATCACTCAGGGTGGTTTTCCAGGCAGAAGGAATCCGTGCAGAATGATTATCTTCCCTCTGGAATGATGGGAATTCTGCCACTGAAAGGAAGAGAAATGAGTGGTTTTTGTACAGACATTTCAAGCCAGCTCTTGACATCTGATGAGAAATCACATTCCTGCCTATGAATCCATAAAAGGATTTCAAAATCCTGTACAGGAAAAAAAAAAAAAAAAGAAAAAAAAAATCATTCTCCATGAAATTTTGAGCAGTTTAAAAATGATTTCTGGGTGTATTTCTGCTTCATTTTATTGAGCCTCCTCCGTTTCATGGCTACTTGGGGTCTTATTCAAAATCCCACTTTGGAAATGAAAAATTTCCATTGTTTCCGATGGGCTCTGGATGAAATAGTGGAGAAACTTTCTGTGGGACTAAAAATGGGAATAAATTCATTACAGAATCCCTGAGGTTCATTTTAAAAGCCTGGAGAGCAGAACTTGCTCCATCTCTGGGGAAAACTCATCAAATTCCTCATCTTGCGCCTTGTATTTTCATCCTGAGGTGGATAAACAGGCAGGAAAATCCTCATTGTCTGTTCAAATGCTCTACAAAATGATGCCAGGAGGAAAATGGCTGAAATGAACAGGGCTGGAATTATTAGTGGAGATCTCCAGTCATTCATAATCCTCTCAAAACTGCTTTACATTGTGGATACTTGATGATGCCATTAAATATTTTTATAAGTTATTTTCTCAGTCTGGCTGTTTTAGACAGATGTTTAGTGTCACTTATCCCAGTTTTCTGCCTCTCTTCCTTTTTTCTCCCTTTCCTTCTGGAAAACTCACACATTCACTAAAAATGAAGAATAAAATCAACTTTGTGCTCTCCTAATTGGAATCCTGCTTATGGCAGGATAACAAAAATAATTCCAGATTTGCTTTGAAAATGCTTTTTAATTTTATTTTTTTTTCTAGACGAATGTATGACTCTTTAGAAAGAAAAACATCCTAAATTTTGAAGCATTTCTGTGTCAAAACAATGACCTGTGTTGATAATTTTGATTTTTTATTTCTCAGTTGTAATGAATGGAGCTGCAGTGAAAAGCAATATTGAAAACTCCAATATTTGGTCAATAAATAATAAAAGAAATGTCTTTATTTCCTTAATTTCCAAACTCTTGGGGCTCTGGGGGAGCTTTGCCACTGGTTTAAAAGAGCCTCAGTTCCAGGGATTCTGTGGAAGGGAGGGAGGTTCAGCCTTGGAGAGCCCCTCTGTCCAACCTGGTCACTCCATTTTCCCTGGAATTTTGTGGGCTCCAGGCAGCTCAGCTCCACAAATGAACCGATCCCTTTCAGTAAGAAAACCCCATAAATCTGGCCTGCATTTGGACCTAAAAATTGGGCAAATTTCAAATTATCTGGGGGTGATTCCCCAGCAGCTGCCTCCCATGGGCTGACGGAGGCAGAAAGTGTAAATTCAATCTGTGTGTGCAGCTTGGGAGTGATTTAAAGCAGCCACTGGGGCTTTATGATAATTTCTTTCACTCTAGAACGTGTTCAGTGCAAACCTACAGGGTTTTTTTTTTTTTATTCCCTCCTGCACGAGGCAAAGCAGACAATGAAGTTGCAGAAAGTGTACGAGACTGGTTTTGTTTAACTTTGGCCGTCTCAATTTACTCTCCCTGCCACTGCCCTCTGGATATTTTTATGGAAGCAAAAGAAAATGCTCCTTTTATGTATTAGGGCTATGCATGAGGCTGACTCATTTGGCAATATTAATAAGAGGTAGAGTCAGTTTTATTTTGAAATCTCCTCCAGAATTATTTGGGTGAAAGAGAAAGATGTTCAGACTGCAGCATGAGGCTGTTTGCTGCACGGGAGGGTTTTACCTTCCCTGGTGTTTCTAATTCTGCAGAATAACAAGATTAAAAAGAAAATCCCCAGCATGGATTGCAAAGAGAGCTCCTTCCAGGGAAAGCCAGGCTGGGATATTCTTGGTTTGGAGGGGTGGGTGCAGCTCAGGCTGGGAAAAGCTGGGAATTCTTCACATTTTGGTGAAGGGTGATAACAGCACCCCCTGCTCCAGGCATGGCTCTTCCTCTTGGGCTGCTTTGCCGTGGATTCTGAATGGATCCTGCAGCCACGGAGGGATTGTCTGATTCTTACAGGGCAGCAAGGAAGCCCAGAGCAGCCCCTGAGCTGTGTTTGTGCTTTTGGTGTCTCTGGGCACGGGGGGATGTGACAGCTCTGTCTCAAACACCCGGAGCAGGGCTCAGGATGCTGTAGGATCTCCTGTCTGCGTGGAAGGGCTTCCACATCCGTCTGGAAAATAATGCTAAACCAAGAAATAAGAGTGAGGGAGGAGAAGCAGGAAGGAGGCCATGGATGGAGTTCACAAATGAATGGTTTCTAGCAGTACAACCCTCCCAGATCTCCCAGCCTGGCCCTCCTGTTTCATTTCATAGCCTGAATTAAAAACCCCATCCATCATTTCATCAGGTAATTTTTACAGGCAAGTGAAAATAAAGGGCAGTACCCTGATGAAAGCTGTGTACAAGATAACCAAAGCAAAATGTGCTTTTTATAAATTACTGTGTCATGCTGGCTGTTTTGGAAGGATTTTTAGTGTGACTTATCCCAGATTTCTTCCTCTCTCCCTCTTTTCTCCCTTTCCTTTGCTCTCCTCTTCTGGAAAACTCACACATTCACTAGAAGTGAACCATATCATGAGCTTTTTGCTCTCCTCATCTGAATCCCACTCCCAGTAGGATGACAACAATAATTCCAGGTTCTCTGACTGGTGGCTCAGCTTAGACCTGGGTTACCCTGATGCCTTTTCCTTGGTCTTAAAATTAAGAGTTAGACACAGTTAAGGGATAAAGGGTTTTTATTTCAGTATTTAATAAGGATTTTTATGGTGTAATAATTTATTAAGGTGGAATACATTGAAATGTTTATTTATGATAGGTTGCATATATAATTTTATAGACAAATTAGCATATTTGACAAAGATGTTTTAATGAGAGGTTTAAATGAATAGCGTGACATTTCTTTATCTTTGAGGGTTTCTTTTTTTGATGGATTTAATTTTAGTTTATAAGACATGCTTTAGTGGGGGCTTTGATTTTTTTAAGATAGTGTAAGGTTTTTTGGCTTTTAATTGTGAGGCTTTTAGGATGTTTGCTTTTCTGAACAGAATATTGGGATTATGTTACAATATTCGATCTGATGAATTATAAGCGCCTATATTAAGGTATATACATACATACCATGAATATATAAGAGGTTTATAAAAAGAAAAGGCAAAAAATCATCACGGCATCAACCCTTCCACTGCCTTTGCCTCATCACATCACCTTGTTTTCCTCCACCCTGCATTTTCCAAGGCTGGAACCTCCATCCTTCCCTTTCCCTGTTGTCTGTAGCTGTGTGAAACAGCAACGTGAGCGATCTCCATTTGTCAGCTCCTGCCTCAAACCAGTCTGTTGTTGCCTCTACCCACAAAGAACTCCCCAGTAATGAAATTGCACGGGTTTTGATCTTGCTCACAGGAGCAGAGCAATATTCCTTCCCTCCTGGATTCGATTATCCCAAAAGGTTGTGATTCCAGCCTTCCCTTTTGCTCCGATAGGATTCTTCCAGACCTGGGGCCTGATAGGGCCCTGCACAGCACCAGGCCTCTGTTTTCTCTGTAAATACAGCCTACAAAATTTCAACAAGTCAGCCCTTGTGTGCCACACCGGGAGATTGATGACAAACCACATTATTTTTCCCCTCCATAGAACTGCCCACAATTACAGCGGGGCTCTCTCCAAACACTGCTCTGTTTTTGTCCAGCGGGGAAAGGGCAGCGGCACGGGCCGGGATTCGGGGCTGGAGGCAACACTGAGCAGCATTATTTGGGGAAAATGCCCTTTTCTTCCCTCTTTTTATCCCCCTATCCCTGATAAAATATTGGAGCTGATTCTGCCACGTGGCTTTCTGCAAAGCCATAAACCCACCAGCAAAGGTTATCTCAATACCAAGGGTAGGAAAGGAGCAGCTCAGACTTGGAAAAAATTCCCCCAGCTGCTCCTGGGATGCTGAGGCTGCTCCCAAACCAGGCAAATGGGTGAAATTTGGGTTATTAGTGGTTCCTGGAAATTAGGTTTGTACCGTGCTGGGGGTTTAATCCAAAAATCCCTGTTTTCTGCTGGCCTAGTGTTTGATAATCCAGAGAATTAATAATCACACAGAGAACGCCACCACCACACAAATCCCCCATGCCAGGAGTGAACAATTTGCAAAAATAAATCAAAAAGGTAATAAAAGGCTCCATCTCCCGAAAGAAGATGCCTGGAGAAGCAGAAGCACACTGCTGTGGTCATCCCATCCTCCCTGATAGCCAGTTTTTGAAACCTCCAGTTTTCAATCCCTGATTTTTGTCCCGCAATCCCTCCTGCGTTTCGCTCGCATCGCTGCAGCCGCAATGAAATCTGGAAAAGCAGGGATTGCTGGGCACTCTGATGATCTTTCCAGAAATCTGCTGTCCCCCAGATCACTGAATTCCCAGACTCCACGGAGAACTTGGGAGCACCTGAAAAGCAGGGCTCCCTTTCAAGTGAAAAACGCTGCGAGCATCAAACATCTGTCAGAATTCCCTAATTTGTCACGAGGCTGCTGCAGGCTCATCCATCATCCTGCCACGCCACGCTGGAAATGGTGCTGAAAAGATCCAAGTCATTGCCTCCAAAATGTTTTCTTTATCTCTGGGCACCTTCAAATCTTCCACGGGAGCCCTGAAATCTCTGCTCTCCTCAGTCATTGTTTATAAAATGTGTTTAATTTGCGTGGTTTGTGTATGAAATGAGGCTGGTTGAGGTTTTTTTTCTTCCTTCAGGAGCATTTCTGGTCAAAACACGGATGTGCAGCAGATTTCTGAGTGATAAAGAACCCTCTTGTGTTATTAAGTTTACCCCTTGAAACTTTAATTATTTTCTGCTAATTCCATTTTTTGTTGGTTTTTTAAAATTACTTGTTATTTTTTATTATTTGTTGGTTTTTAAATTATTTTTATTTATCTCTTATTTACTTAGAGATCCAAATAAATTNTGTGTTATTAAGTTTACCCCTTGAAACTTTAATTATTTTCTGCTAATTCCATTTTTTGTTGGTTTTTTAAAAATTACTTGTTATTTTTTATTATTTGTTGGTTTTTAAATTATTTTTATTTATCTCTTATTTACTTAGAGATCCAAATAAATTGTGACATTCCAAGGTGTCCAGAATATTCTGACCATTATAGGTAGGAAATAAATGACTTAATTCTTCAGTTATGGCACCTATGTTACCAATATTTAGCCCAAAAAATGGGGTTTCCAATCAGACCAATTTAATCATGATTTTTAGGGGCCAAAAATACAAATTCTGCAATTTCTCATTCCTGTAAAAAATTTTTATGTGCATTTCTCTCATTGGTACTCCAAAGTTTCTCAATAATTTCTGTGAAACTCTTGTGCCTTTTAAAGCTTTTGTAGCTCTAGAAAAGACACACAAATTCCAGAAAAAAAAAATCTAAAATTCTTCTGGAATTGCAAATTGTCTCTGCTTGGTTTGTTTGAAGCCAAATCGTTCTGCTAACTTAATTCTTCCTTGGAATTTCAGATCATAAAATTCTGGAAAATGAAAAAAGACCTTGAGATTTCAGCAGGAGATGAGCCAGAATTCAAACACAAACTTTCAAAGTCTGGGTGATTTTCTTGGCTATCAAAGCAGATTGGAGAATAAAATGAAATGTGACTGGAATGCTGATACTCACTCCCCAGATTTAAGACAATTTTAATTCCAGGGAAGTATCAAAAATCCAAAATTTGTTTCTAGGAGGACAAAGAACCATCAGCAGCTCAAGTCAGTGCAAATTGAGTTTTTCACAGTTCCCTGGGCAAGAAATGGGAAGGATTTAAAGGAGTTTTGGCAGGGAAGGGGGATAAAAAGCAGTGGGCCGATGCCTCCAGTAGCTCTGACAATCCCACCAGTTTTCCATGAGATTTCTGACACCTCTGTGGAAAATCTGAACAGTTTAATCCTGGGAGCTGCAGCCCTGCTCTTGAGGAAAAGGGATCCAGGATGGAGTTGGCAGTGCTGGAAACCCTCTGCAGTGAACTCAGAAATTGTAGCAAACACAAATATATTTAATTTAGGGTGCTTTTAAAAAAATTAATTTAAATTTAATTTTTTCATTGTTTATTTTTCAACAACCCATCAATTCAGAGCATCCTGATCAATCAGGTCCTCAACAGCCTGGGAGTTTTTGCAAGGAGGACGAGTTCAAGCTGTGGCCTTGCAGGGCACTGAGTTGGGCTGGTGAGATGGAAGCCAGGGAAAAACCATTTCTTTCCCTTTAATAAAAAAAAAAAAAAAAAGAATAAAAAGGAAGGGAAAAAAAAAAAGGGAAAAAATAATAAATAAAGGAAAAAAGAATTTTAAAAAAAGGTAAAAAAAGAAAAAAAAAAAGAAAGGCAGCAATAAAGCAAAAGACACTTCCTAAAGGTAGCCATTAAATCATTCAACATGCAGCTCCCCCGGGAGCAGAGGGTTCCTCTTTCCTTTCCAGGAGGGGTTTTCAGGAGCCATTCCTCATCCCTGGCTCTGTGTCTGCTCCTGGGGCATTATCCCAGACCCCATCCAGGGGCAGCACGGCAGCGTTCCCTGTGATGGCCTTGGGCCCATAGATCACTTCCCAAAAACTTTCCAATGGGTCCCCAAAGAGGAGGGCTGAGGGCTCTGCTTTGCTCGTGATAATGTGCTAATTCTCCAAGACCCCCCATAAATCATCTCCCCGCATCATCGTTTGTCAAAGTCACAACACGGGGCTGGAAACAGCAAAAAAAACCCCAATTCAACCAAAAAAAAATAAAAAATAGGATGAGATAGAAAACGTGGCTTTGTTTTCTCGTCCCTCCCATGTGATTTTCCCCCCCTCCTCTCGCCCTTCTCCTTTTCTCTTAATCTCTAAACCATCTGATTGTCGAGGCACGGCAAATGAAGGGTTTGGTTTCTCTGGGTTTCTGTGCGAGTGCACACGTGCCTGGTTTGCTGGACACTTACAAATGGAAACTGGGAGTTGGCTGGAGGAGCCTTTGCCACCCCTGCTTAGGAAAATGCTGCCTGGGACAGGGTTGGTCGGCCTGGTGCTGCCTCCCAGTTTAGTCATCGTTTGGGCTGATCAAATGGGACGGAAAAACACGATCGTATCAAAAGCCCTGATGGCTGAGGGAATTTGTTTTTAATCATCTCTGAGGGAACAATCCCACAGACCACATCAAAATCTTCTCCAGTGCTTGCTGGAAGTGAAAAGAAGTGGTGAGAGAGAAAATTGAACTTGTTTCAATGTTTTATTTCTCTTTTCCTTTTCAGCTCCCTTTCAATGTCTTCTTCTCAATTGTTTTTTATTTCCCCACCATCTCCTTGTCATCCTGATAAAATGGTTCTGTTTAAAACAACTCCTGAAAATCCCTGGATGGGGATGTTTAGCTGATGTTTGTACTCTGAAGAGCCAAGGCAGACACATTTCACAGGTTTTACCATTGCTAATTCTGTCTTGGATGAGTTCTTGATGTCCAGAAAGGGATCCGTGGTGGCTTTTGAGCCCTGTCCCTCCCTTGTGTTTCTGTTAATAGAAAAACACCCATTGTAGGTACCTCGGTGGACAAGAAGGAAAATAAAGAGATTTCTCCACCAGCTTTAGTTGGATCTCCTGGGAAAAGCCAAGACTTTGGACCTGACCCTTTACTCGTTATCAGCCCAGGCAGAGCCAGATGAAAGCAGGTGGGAACTGAAGGGAAAACAAACGTGGATTGGTGTGGTGATACCAACCCCAGCTCAGGGCTGCTGCTTTCAGTCAATTATTGTTAAATACATGGAAATGGCAGGAGAATCCAGAGCCCCAAGCCATTCCAGCCATTCCCAGCCCTTCCCAGCCCTTCCCAGCCCTTCCCAGCCGTCCCCAGCCCTTCCCAGCCATGCCAGCAGTGCCAGGGAAGTGCCTGAAGTCAGCAAGGCAAACTGAGATCAGCCTCCCANCAGTCCTTCCCAGCCATTCCCAGCCCTTCCCAGTCCTTCTCAGCCATTCCAGCCCTTCCCAGCCCTTCCCAGCCATTTCCAGCCCTTCCCAGCCCTTCCCAGCCATTCCCAGCCCTTCCCAGCCATGCCAGCAGTGCCAGGGAAGTGCCTGAAGTCAGCAAGGCAAATTGATATCAGCCTCCCACCCCCTGGGACACGCTTGGAGCAGTTTTGGGTGGCAGAACCCAGCCTGCAATGCCAGAATAAGGCAGAATAAACAGAATATTTTTATTGAAGCATTAAGGGATAGTGTTGGTAGCCACTACTGGGCTCCCAGTTCCAGCCAGGGCCTGGAAACTCTTCCAGGATTGGAGAGAGGAGCCGTGAAACCTCTCCTTTGTTGCACTCTGACATTTGATACGCATTAAACATTAAATATTAAATATTCTACTGACGGCTGAGTGGTCTGCCTGCATTGGAGTGGCTCCGTTGCTGCTCCCAGCTCTGTCCCAGGCTTTATCTCTGGTGTCCCCTTACAGGCTGGATCTGAGATCAGGCCGGGAAAGGGCCGGGATCGCTGGCCAGGCGGGAGCCCCCGGCAGGGCTGGCAGCGTTCCCGAGCCCTGGCATCCTCCTCCAGCCCAATTAGGCTTCACCTCAGGTAACTCTTCAAAAGAAAACTCTCAATAATCAGAACGTGATGGGCGACACGTCAGGAAAAGGCAAATAAGAGCCTGAAATCCGGCACGGAGCCGCAGTGGAAAAGAAGCCATGGGGTTGTTTCCATGAGGGAGCTTGGATGCTGTACAAGGGCTGAAAGGGGAGAGGGGGCACCCCGGAATGGGATGGGATGGGGAAGGGAGGGCTCCTGGGCAAAGGTCTGCTCCTAACAGGGTCCTCATGGAGCAGGTTTTGGGTTTCACACCCTGCTGACAATTTGCTGCAGTTGGTCTCGGGAGGATGAGGAGGGAAATGTTTGTGGGGTCTCTGGAGGGGAGAAGGAGCCCCACAATGCTGCAATGGCCTTTTGGGTTTCCTTTCTGTCCCAAATTTGAGTGAGTGCAGCTTTTCCTGGTCACGGGGACCCTGCCATGCTTTGGGGGTTCGTGGAGCAGGAGGAGGCTCAGGGCCAGCAGCCCTGGTTGGGTCCCACTGCTCTCCGTGCACACAGGATCCAGAGGGGAGGGAAAACTGAACCCAGAGCGGGATTGCTTCATCACCCCATCCTCCTCCTCCTCCACGGGATCCCTGCCAGCCCTCTGGCACTGGGGATACTGGGATGGGGGAAGAGCCTGGGTTGATCCCAGCTCCTTCCTCACCCATCCCCATCCTCACATCCCTGAGGAGCCACCCCGCCGTGATGGACAGGGCTGTTCCACGGGAACACCGGTGGAAACTGGGCTCCAGTTACCCCTCCTCCTCTGATGCCTGTTTAACTGGCTCTTCATTAGGTATGTTTTCTATAAACAGAGATTAAATTAAAAAAAAAAAATGACACTGGAAATACTCCGAGGAAAGTGTGTCTCTGGGAGCCAAATGAAACTCCACATAATCCCTCTTCTCTCTGTGAGAAGAGAATAATGCCCCCCAATTAATTATATCGAGGCATATAATTACACACTTACACAGTCAAAGACATTTTGTAGCAGAAACAAGATTGAATGTCAATTCCAGCTTCCAAAACCACACGGAGTTGAAACAAATTTTAGCTCCCATATTGAACTTTTCAAGCCACTTTTATTAATATGTAGAGCCATTATTGTTGACTGGACAAATTATTTGGGATGGAGTTTTTGCTGCAGTGCAGAGCTGGCACTGCAGAATGCCAGACTCCACAGAGAACGGCAGTAAACCAATATATCTGTGAAAAAAATCTGGATTTTCAGAGATTGTTATCAAAAATACATGCTGAATAATGGCTGGTTTGGCCAAGAACAATATGTGGTGTTCTTACCTAGGGGTTCCTCATTTCCCTGTGGATTTTTGGCCTCCCTGGGCCATTTCCCTCCCAAATTCATCCCGTGGAGGTGGCAATGCCAAGTTTGATAGAACCCGTGGCTCTTGTGTGCAGGAGCTGAAAGCACAAGATAAATTATTGGAATTTACTGAGCAACATTTCCATTCTGGGACTGAAAGGAAAGAGTGGCTCCTAAAAAACAGCATGGAAGACGTCACGATCATTAAAAACAATCAAGCCAATTAGAGAAAACTCAGCATTTTAAATGTGAATATGCACTCCTGGATATCTATGGAGGAATTCTTTTTTTTCCAGCAATGTTTGCCGATGGATTCTGATGTCTCCATCAGGGTTTCAGGACACAAACTTTTCCTTATAACATTTGAGCCAGCGTGTAAGGAGATATTTTATCACAGCCCTGTAACTCTGGACTCCAACTGATTATTTGCTTCAAGTTAAGCACGAGCTTAACTCCTCTTGTTGGCTCTGACATGGACATTCCCACCAGTATAATATTCCCAATCCCTCCTGTTATTACAGCATTCCCCATAACGGGAACCCCAATATTACCGAGGACTTTGGCAACCTTGGCCAATGTCAACAGAATGGGAGGTGCTATTTCATTAATTTCCCCTGACTTGGGACAAAAATAACTTCATCCATGTCTTGGTTTTGTGTTTCAACCTCCAGGAGAACAATTTTCTTAAAAAATAAAGAAATTGGTTACTTTATACCCCGGCTGGTTACATTAGACCGTAATTTCACAAGGCATCAGTGATTCCAGGGGCTGATTTTCTGACAGGCAAAAAAAAAATGACCACACATTTGCGAGCATCAGTAGTCACCTCTCCTCATGCATAAAGCACACGGACACATTTTTGGCTGTCGGGCTCTGAGCAGCAGAACGGGGGAAGGAAGAAGCAGAGACGTGTTTTGGGTTCCTGACACGCGGGGTTGATGGACGGGGATCCCAGGGTGAGGACAGAAAAATGGGTCCCCGTGGGGCAGGGCAAGATCTCCTCTCATAACAGCACGAGTGAGCAAATCAGGGCAACCACAGCCTTGCTGCTGGGGCAGAGACCACAAAGGATGGGGGCAGACAGGTAAGGGCAGGGAGAATCCATTGCCCAGGTAGAGCTGGGTGTCAATTTATTTATGGTTTAGTCTCCTCTGTATCTCCTCAGGTCCTCCTTAAGCTGGATTTGGGAGTTTGGTCTTTCTTTTTGTGTTTGGTGAGGGGTTAAAATGAACCCTCACGAACTCTTCTGCAGGACTCTGTTGTAAATTTGCAGCAAAACAAATGTTTAAAATCTCCATGTAATAAAGGCCACGTGCACAACCCTGAAACTTTTGCAACAAATGGTTTTCCATTTTTCTTTTATTTTAGTATTTTATTGTTATGATTTTTTTAATGCTGTGCAATCAGCAATAACACCACAATCACATGTTTGAAGCTGGTATTAATAATTTTACAGCCAGTAAACACCTGAAACCTCTCCTCTCCTCTCTTTATTGGCTCCCTGGATTTTTATGAGTGTATTGCTGCAAATAAGGCAGTGCAGGGAGTTGCCATGTTGGGAAAGACCAGGTGCCCATCTGTTTCAAAATCGTCCCTAGAGTTAAGCTTGAAATGCTTTAAAATCATGTGGGGGTTGAATTTTGACCCGGTTTTGCTCCCTGACCTCCACTTTGTAAGGATGACAAAGCAGTTTGACAAAAAGCGTCGTGGATTTTGGCTCTGTGAAGGATCCAGGAGAGGAGCAGAGTGAGAGGGAGGGAGAGAATTCCATAGCTTTACTTGGGGTCCTCTGAAAGGGTTGGACATTTTGTGGGGTCACCCTTTCCCTTTGGACTGTCCACCCCTGTGGTCTCCCAGTGGGATGTGGGAGAGAATTGTGGCTGCTCCATCCCAGGAAGTGTCCAAGGCCAGGCTGGATGGGGCTTGGAGGAACCTGGGACAGTGGAATGAGATGGGATTTAAGGTCCCTTCCCAACCCAAACCGTTCCATGATTCCATGATCTATTTAAAAGAATCCCAGAATCACAAAATCCCAGAATCCCAGAATGACCAGGCTGGAAGAGACCTCCAGGATCACAGGGCCCACCCCAGCCCCAACCCCTCACCCAGCCCCTGGCACCCAGTGCCACATCCAGGCTGTTTGAAACACATCCAGGGATGGGGACTCCACCACCTCCCCGGGCAGAACATTCCAGCACTTTGNGGCTGAGCACCCCCAGCTCCCTCAGGGCTCCTCTCGGGGTTTGTGTTCCCAGCCCCTCTGCAGCCCCTCCATGTCCTTCCCAACCTGAGGGGCCAGAACTGGACCCAGCACTCAAGGTGCCAACACAGCAGAAAGGAAGGGCTGGGTGGGGTTTTCTTGGCCTGAAAGATGTTTCCAAGTCCGTCCCTGTTCCATGAGGGTCAAAGCTCATCCAAACCCTTTGCTGACCATGGATTCCCCCCAAGGACCAGGCCTAGTGAGGCTTCAGGCCTGCTTTTGAAGGACAATTCAGGTAATATCCTCTGTGCCCTTTCCACGGTACATATAGACATAAATAAATAATGTGTATTGAAATGAAGGCTGTGGCAGAGGGGAGAATTAAATTCAGGTCTCTCAAATCCCAAGTTAACCTTAACCACTGGATTATTTTCCTCTCTCGTGTGAATGCTGCCTGTGCACATTGTGTACAAATAGGAGAGAGATTTACTGGAGAAATAACCTCAGCCACAATAATCCACGTGTGCACATGGATATAAATATATATGTTCTCAATAGCAGCCTGCTAAAGCATCGCCTCGTAAAAACTCTCTGAACACTCAGTAAATTCTGGGCCAGATTTCAACTCGTGTTCCTGAGATAAGGACCAGAGGGAGGAGGAAGAAACAGACAGCAGCAATCCTTTCATCCCCCTGGCCACAGCTGGCGGGGCCATTCCTTTCAGCAGATGAGAATAAAAATAGATATATTTACAATTTACAATTGCAGTTGGATGGAGAAAGGAGCAGCAGTGAACACAGAGCAGTCGTTTGCTAAACCCATAATAGTGGGGATTATGCAGCGCTGCTGCTACAATAACACTCGTTTGCTGTCAGCGCTCCTGTGTAAAAACAAATTAGCTGGATGATTAATGAACATCCCGAGCAGCATGTGGATTCTCCTCGGTGATGCTCCAGCCCAGTGTGGAACGTGCTGCTCTGAGCTGGCCCTGCTCCTTGTGCTGCACTGTCCCCTCTGCACACCTGGCTGCCCCTGGCAAAGTGGGGGCCAGCCCTTTGGGGGGATTTATTTAAATAATGATAAACGAGAGGAAACTGAGAGTCCAGAAAGAGGTGCTGAGGTGAGAAATGTGTCCTTGAGGTTTGGTGTGACCTGAGGATGGCTTTGTGGAGTGGGGCCCTGCTGCCAGCCCTGAAAGAAGCAGCCCTTGAACTGGGAGAGCTGAGGGTAAATAGGAACGGGCACCGTGGGGAAGAGGTCCCAGCCAAAATTCAGGGAGTGTTTGGACAATGCTCTCAGGCACAGGGTGGGGTTTTGAGGTGCCCTGTGCAGGGCTGGGAGTTGGTGTGGATGATCTTTGTGTGTCCCTTTCAGCTCAGGCTATTCCATGATGTGATTCCGAGGGTCCCCCCGGCTCTGTGTGGCAGGAGGGACACTGGGGTGAAGGAGCAGAGCCAAGAGCAGGCCCAGAGCAGGGATCTGCTCCCTCCTCTCCTGACTGTCCCCTGCTCCACTGTGTTTTCCTTTTGGAACTTCTACCTTTTTTATTCCTTCCCAGCTCACATCCCTGCCAGGAACCAGAGTGAAAACCGACCATGGGGAGCTGGGATCTGTCACCAAAAGGCACCTCCAGAGATCTCCTGCTTGATTTTCCTGCTGCACATGTGGGGCCTGCAGCCTCTGGGCATTTTAAAAGTGTTTTTTCACTTTGAAACACCTACCTATCTCTCTCAGAATGGTTTCAGATGATTCTGCAGAGGACTTCCATGGCAAATAGGGAGATGAATGTGTTTTTTCACTTTAATTAATCCATGCATGATTAATCCAGGAGCTGGACTTTAAAGATCCTTGTGTGGCCCTTCCAGCTCAGGATATTCTGTGATTCTTTGCCCAAGGAAGAAGGAGGCCCTGGGTGTGAGCTGGTATCCCAGAAGGGGTGGGCAGACAGTTCCAGACCTGAGCCAGCCTTGCAGCGGGTGCTGGATCTCTGCAGGTTTGTGTGGAAAGGTGGCACCGGTTTGGCTGTGAACACAAAACCCCAAAATGGTTTGGGTTGGAAGGGACCCTTAAGGATCCTCTCATCTACCCCCTGCCATGGGCAGGGACACCTTCCATGATCCCAGGGTGCTCCAAGCCCTGTCCAGCCTGGCCTTGGGCACGGCCAGGGATGTGGCAGCCACCAGTGCTCCTGGTGCCGAGTGTGGTCCTTCCCGGAGGGCCCTGAGGCAGAGCTCCTTTCTGGCACTTACGGGGTTAAGGGTGTTTTTTCTCTTCCACACACACTCACACGAGCCTCCAGCAGTTATATAATATAAAAAGGCTCTTTTCTCATATCCCCACAGCGCGCAATAGGACTCCACATATAGCACACCAAAAACATAAAAAAATAAAAGGAGCCCAAACACTGCCAAAATCTACATTTTCATTTGGCAAACCAGTTAAATCTATTCATAATCTGGTGCCTGAATCAGGTTTCAGACCAGACTAGACTGCCTTGGCTCCTGGTTTTTGTTGCTCGACCTGTCTCTAACTGAATTTAGCTATGATGTTACATCTTTAGCTGTAGAAAATTTCTAATAATGGTAGCCTGTTTTATTTTGCCACTGGAGGGTACAAGTTCCAGCATTTCCGTACCCAGGTCCAATTGGAGCCAGTTTCGGACTTTTTTTTGGACAGAAACCTCCCTTGTTGCTTTGCACTGTTTTCTTTTTGCCT
Source organism: Polioptila caerulea (assembly GCA_013397295.1). Taxonomy (NCBI): domain Eukaryota; kingdom Metazoa; phylum Chordata; class Aves; order Passeriformes; family Certhiidae; genus Polioptila; species Polioptila caerulea. Next base: position 202,570 of record VYXF01010706.1, on the reverse strand, counting down.
CTTTTTTTTTTTTTTCTTTTTCTTTCTTAATTTTAATAATGTTCACCCTCACGGCTTGGAGGCGGCGAAATGAAAACACAGCAAATGTGAAATGTGCAGTGTCAAAAATCCACGTCAGTCCCAGTCACCTGCCCCACTCCTCTGGGGCCCCTGGAGCTCCATCAGCCCGTGGTGATGAGGATGGAGCCACAGATCCTGCAGGGTCCCTTGGAGCTCCTTCCCCTCCTTGGGAGGCCCCAGCCCATGGTTTGATTTAGGTGGTGGGAATGAACGTTAATTGGAAGTAAATTAATTCCTGCTTTGGGCACAGCTCACAGGGGCGCCAGGCTGGGAATCCTAAAGGAGATGCACCAAAATTAAATCCCAAATTTCACTCCCTGCTCACTGTCCTTATTGACAAAGCCATGAGGGTGCTTCGCTGCACTTCTGGTTGAACACACCCCAGGGTATCAGGGCTGCAGCACCACCCCAAAAATATCTGCACACCCCTCAGTGCTCCCTAAACCCCTCAAATTCCCCAGCAAAGCAGGAGCACGCTGGGCTGGGAATTAGGGACAGGCCTACATGTGCAGCAGAGAGTTTTGGTGGCGTTTTGGTGTCTCCTGAACTGACTTTCCCTGGAAGGATCCAGTTCAGCTTTTCTGGCAAACCTGCTGCCTGCTGGAACAGGAAATCTTTAGGGTTTTATATAGTGCTAATAGGCCACCAGAAATTTTGGCTATAGAAATAACCCAACACAGAGAATTAGAGAACATGGACAGGATTCTTGTTTTAAATATACAGATATAAACAGAGGGATTCCTTCTCCCTCAGTAAATTAACCCAGGGTCTGTTTGGGCTGGACGACCACAGGGAAATTAGAAAGGAGTAAAATCACTGAATTTGTTTGGGAAACAAATTTTCCCTAATTTTATTTTAAGCATCTTGAGGAGAAGCGAGGCAATGAGTACGATTTGAAAGGCAGTTGTGAAGTTTTAGTTGTTAAAAGGACCATAAAGTGGGGCTGAGGCTGGAGTTTCTTTGGGTTTATGCCTTTGTCTGAATTCTGAAGTGAAGTGGTGAGTGTTGACTCAGAAAAGGAGGTTTCATCTCCAGGTTTTCCCTCAGTGATCAGAGGGGAGACTTGTTCACCCACCACACACATATCCATAAATTTGCCTTGGAGAATCCATAACAACAGGGAACGCTGGTGCTTGACAGGAGGATTAGATGATTCCAGCAATTAGTGTAATTATGGAAAGGATTAAAGGAATCAGCACTCCAAAACCTGAACCCAGCTGGGGAAAAGCCACCACCACTGTCCCAGGGGTGGCAGAAAAGGCTCAGGGAATGACCGACGCCACAGACATGGATATTTGGGATCAAAAATGGATAAAGACACAGAGCAAGGAGCCTGGGACCTGTCCTGGGCAGCAGCAGGAGGGGACGAGGGTGAAGCAGGGCCACGGCTCCACCTGGGATTCACCTTCCCCTCAGGGGAGGGGTGTGGGGGCTCCTCTGGGGGGCTGGGGAGCGGCACCCCCAGACCCCAACTGCTCCCATCAAGGGGACCTGGAGGGGACACAGTCTGGGGATAATTTGGCCAATTTCGGGCAAAAGCAACCCAAAGAAGGAGCCAGGAGGTCAGGCTGAGCTGGGGAGCTCTGCCCTGGCAATGTTGGGTGGGTTTGTGCTAAATTGGATGTCTGAGCTTTTTCTTTCTGCCCAACCCTCACCATTACGTGCTTGCATAGAAAATTAAGTTACCACACCTTTAATGAACTTAATTTCCTAATTCTGACAGAGTTGCCACTGCCAGTGATTCACTCCCTGCTTTTTACACATTTTGGGCTATGTTTTGGTTGGGTTTTTCGTCAAACCAGGCAGATCTCCATGGCCGAACACTGGGCTCATTATTTTCTTTTTGCTTAGCTGAAACAGAGTATGTAAGAACTTGCAATCAATGTTATCTTAGAGCAGAGATTCCTCCAAAATTTCCACCCTGGGGGGAATATTGGAAAAGCAAAACGTTTCCTGACTCATCCCTTCTGGTCCTACAGCCTTCATCCTCTGGTCTCAGATCTGATCAGGAAGAAATGCCACAGATCAAACAAACATTTTGCAGAGTGGTGCAAAACCAGTGCCCTGAAGCTCTGGAATGGTTGAGCTTTGGAGCTCAGCTCTGCCAGGACAGTCTGGGGGAGCTCAGACCTTCCTGCTTTAATCCTGATGAATCCATGGAAACTTTTCCAGATGCTGCACAGGTTATTCTTCAAACATGTAAATTTGATTTAATTAAGTGAAACCACTCTCAAAAGACTAATTCTGCTCTCCAGAGCTGCTGAGAGGGGATATTAAAGGAGCTGCTCTGTTGAATTCTAGAAACTTGGGGTAATTTCAGTGTGTCCCAGTACCTGCAGAGCCTTCCTGGCAGGTAGTTGAGGGTTTTCTGATCAGGAATTTCTATTAGAAATTAGAAATTTAAATTTCTAATTTAAACAGGCCCGTGCTGTAGGGACATGATGCTAAAGGAGAAAGCTCAGGCAGGGAATATTCCCAAACTGAACATTTCTGTTGCTATCGATATAAAAAGAGTGGGAAGGGGGATTGTAAAAGTGTGAGGAATTCACACACGGGCTCCTTGAACCCAGACTGATTCTCTGCTGCTCTGACCACACAAAGGAGTTTATAAATCCTTTATAGGCTTCTGCTTCAGGGACCTGTTCTCAAATTTGTCATGGGATTTGGAGGTGTGAATTAACCACTGGTCTCCACTGGATCCACTCAGATTGATTTGGTTGGACTTCAGGGTCCAGAATGTCAGCCCCTGCTCCAACACTGCTCCAGAACCCCTCAGATTTTCCTGGTCAGAGTCCTCATTTCAATTCCCAACCCAAAATACATTCCCTGGCACTTTGCACCTGGGAGTTCCTGTGCTAAAATCATCCTTCATGTCCCAGATCTTGCCTCCCACTCTGTGATTTGGTCTCCATGTACTTCCAGCAAAGAGTTGTGAGTAAGGATTGATGGAATTGTGCTCTCAGGCCCTTAAATATGGAGGGGACAATTTGTTCTCACAGACAAAAGTAAAAGAAACACAATCATGGAAGTTTGAATTGGAACTTGGATTGGAACAAATGGAATAATTGGGACAGAACTCAAAGCTCATCTTGTTCCCCCTTCCACCACCCCAGGGTGCTCCGAGCTCCATCCAGCCTGGCCTTGGACATTTCCAGGGATCCAGGGGCAGCCACAGTTTCTCTGTGCCAGGGCCTGCCCACCCTCCCAGGGAACAATTCCTTCCCAAAATCCCATCTCACCCTGCCCTTGGGCAGTTTGAATTTGCTCTGTATCAACAACCACTGAGTTCAAAGCACAGCAGCTCTGTCTGGAGAGCCAGGCTTTGACTTTCTTGCCATTTCTCTCCTGAACTTGCCCAAAGAGGTGGTTAAAGAATTGATATTTGCTTTGTGGTGGGAGAGTTTACTCCCCTTTGACCCTGCTTTGGAGTTGTTCAAGATAAGGCCAAATATTGACAAAGCTGGAGCTGAGATTTCAGTACACAGAAAAAAAACTTTGGTGTTGCTTAGGAGAGAAAAAAACCCAACCAGCCTGGCTGTGAGCTCTCTCTTAAGGTAAATAACTGCAGATGAGCTCACTGAGAAATCCTGCTGATGAAGAAATCCGTGGTATTAAAGAGGAGCAGAGAGATCCCACCTATAAAATCAAATACAGGATTAATTCTGTGATCCTAATTTCCTTGATTCCAGACTCACACAGGAAGAGGGGGATAAACCCAGGGACATTTAACTGATCATGTCTTTCTCAGAGAGGGAGGGGAAAAGAAGTTTCTCCCACAATTTTGTGGGAATAGCAGAGCCAGAGGTGGCTGCCCTATTGTGCCAAGCTCCAGCCCTACTTTGGGGAAGCTTTTAAAACCCTGCAGTCCAATTATGGTGTTGGAAATAGATCTTGAGTGATGTAGAAATACAAACCACTATTGATTGGAAGAGAAAGTTTAAGAAAAGCTGGGTAAATTTAACGGCTTTATTAATGCCTCACACTGTTGTTGGTGGAAGCTTTTATTGCTCTTATGATAAATTTGTTCCTTTTATCCCATTCCAAGTGCCTTTGCTGTGCCTTCTGCCCAGTGTGGGGGGATCAATCCTTTCCACTTAGAACAACTTGGCCGTGTTTCCCCTGCCTTTAAGACAGCAGTTGTTTTCCCTCACCTAGGGGAGCAATCCCAGGATCTTGAAATCCTTGGAAATTGCCAGACACATCCCTTGGTTTTGATGTTTTTGGTCAGCTACAGACCTGCAGAAGCCATTTCTGAAAAAACAGCCCAGTATTGATGGGAAACAACAATTTCCAGCAGAGTAAGGAGGTCTTTATTCCCAAACAACCCCTCCTCACTGCCACGTGCCCAGAGGGCTGTGATGTCCCTGGCTGGCACCCAGCAGTGTTTACATCTGGGGCTGGCACCACATGAAAGCAGCTTTGCTTCCCGACAGCCTGGCAGGACCAGGGAGCCCAGGAGTGACGGGGCCGGGATCGCTGCTGCCCATCCAAGAGGACCTGAGGGTGCCCTGGGATGCCTTCAGTGTTAGCTTTTATATTTTCACATTCTGGGCTGTTTTGGGGGGCACTTTTAGGTTTCACATTCGGTGCTGCTGAGCTCTCTGCACAGAGCAGGGACACAAAACAATTCCTGCTCCAGCTCGGCACCAAGGACNAAATCCCCAATTTATCCTTTGGCTCTGGCTGCTCTCTGTCCCAGGGCAGCCTCTCCAGGCATCCCCTGGGAGGGCTCCTTCTGAGATTTCTGGAGCTGGTTGTTTGCTTTCCTTGGATCACCCCTTCCTGGGAGAAGTGATGCTGGATGCTTTTCCCCTGTTGATGATGCAGGCTCGTTCCTTGAGTAAACCACGACTGATTCCTGCCCCTGGCGCTGCCATCTCGCTGTCCTGCCATTGAAAAGCTGGGATTTGTAAATCTGCTCTGCTGGCTCACCTTGGAACCCTGCAGGGTGGAATCAACATCAGTCCCTCACTGTTATGAAATACAAACTCAGCGCCAAAAAAAAAAAATAAATTCAACTTCAGAATTTTCCCTTTATTTTCACCAGTCTAAACTACTTAAGTACCCTGTGAAGGGCTTAGAGTGTCCAGAAAGTTCCTAATGCCCACAGAAAATGAATATTTTGATGGTGATCGTGGTTATTTGTGTTTATTGCTGTGCTAATTTATCTGTTCCGACTGCACCACCATCATCAGGCCTGATAAATGTGCTGGAGGACGTAAGCCTGGATGAGGATTTTGGCTTGAGGAAAGTTTGTTTTTCCAAAGTGAAATATCATGCTAGATATGAGCAAAGTTGTTATAAAGTAAAGGAAAATAAATTAAAATCGATGCAAAACAAACTTGCCATTTTCTAGAAATAAATCCAGACTTATTTCATCTGACTACATTGATCAGATATTTAAATTTGAAATCAAAGGATTGCAATCCTGTCCAGCTGGAGTCAAAGGACATGGATTGTTCTACCAAATAATAATTGATCCCATCCTAAACAAAACGAGAGGGGTGAATCACCCTCCAAGACACCAAGGTTTCTCCATTTACTGGGCAGAAAGCTCTGGAATGAAATTAAATTAAGTGAGATTCATCTGAATTTATAAGAAGTCCTCTAGCAAGGCAACATTGCTGATGACAAATAAAGCTTCAAATTCAAAAGGAGTTTATTGCTCTTTATCTTATCTATCCACACCATGCTCACATTCTATTGATCCCAGGCATCCGAGTTTCCCCAGGGAAGAGAAATATCGCCTTTTCCTCCTCAAAACATAACTTGGCTCTGAGTTTTGCTTTGTTTTATTCCTTCTGAAGCAATAAAATTGGGGATTGGATGGCCACTCAGTGAGATGGGGACTTGCCCGAGGCTCAGCAGCACTTGCAGCCCTTCCCAGCTCATCCCAGTGAATCATTATTTGTTGTTCTCCATACTGCAGTGTTTGTTTGTTGGCATAGAGATTATCCACAGAAATCCTGGTTCTCCCACCCACTCTGCAGGCAGGAAAGTGTTTCATGCAAGGGACAGATTGATGACACATTGCTCTTGTCTTCATCTTGAATCCAAAAAAGAAGAGAAAAATCCCCAACTGGCCAAAGCAATAAAATAAAAGCAGGAAGCAAGAAGAATGATGAAGGATAAGATTCTGCTCCTGTGACTGCCAACCACTTCAGAATAAAAAAAATAAATAAAAAATTGTTATAAAATTGTGTTGTGAAGTTGTAGGAACTTCAGATTTGTTACTGACAGTCCCTGCATGGGGAGAGGTCACCATATGAGGGTCAAATCACCAGTGATTTTTAAAATTCCATTACTTGGGGCAATCTGGGGAAATCTGGGGGGTTTCTAGAGACAGAAGAGTGACACTCCCTGAGGTTTCTGAAAAACTCAAATCCCCTCAGCCACCTGAGGAATTTCTGCTCTTTGTAGGCTTCTTTGCAGCCCTTCAGCTTCCCCCAGGCCAGTGAGCCCTTACTTGGGTGTTTCAACCGGTGTTTTAAAATTTGTGGTTGTTTTTCTGGACTGGAATTCCTTGGAATTTACCGGCCTGTGCATCCCTCTCAGACCACAGGGAATCACAAACCTGCTGGCTCAGCTGCCACCTCCCAGCCCAAGGACCCCCGACTCCTCAAAATCAGAGGGTGACTTGGAGTTTGTGAACACATCAAAATCTCCGTGTGGAATGTCAGGTACGCCTTCCCTCTTCCCCCCAAAAAAAAGGTTCTTTGGAGGGATGCAGATGCATGCAAATGAACCCAAGGAATCCATCCCCACACTTGGATGAGGCAGGAGGATCTCTCCGCCCACGGGCTGTTTGAGTTGAACGCGGTCCCGCAGAACGGGAGGCAAAGAGGAAGGTGGGCGACTCGCTTGGACTCCTCAATATTTCTTTTACACGGCGTGAATTTAGCTGAGCACACATTTTGGAGGGCTGCTCTGAGGCTGATGCTGAGGGCTCTGCCAAAGCCCCGAAATAACTCACAAACGTCATGGTCTGAGGGGTGGCTGAGCTGCCTCTGCTGAGTGCTGGGTTGGAAAGAGGGGTTTGGGCCTGGTGAAAGCAGCACTTTTAATGTGGGCACACGAGCAGGGCAAGAAACTCAGATTATTTCAACAGCAGCTGGGCTGGTGTTTATGGAAACCCAGAGATGGGCAGCAAACAATGAGGACATTCTTGTGGCTGCAAAGCTTTCGTATTCTGTTGTTCCTACTTGTAGTTCTGGGTGAAAAGAAGTGGGAATAACCTTTATTTTTAAAAGAACAGATGTGTTTTAGAATCAGTGGTTTCTTGCTCCCAGCCCTAAGGGAACGAGGGGCTGCCAACTCCTGAGGGTTGCCAGTTTGTGTGTGAACTGTGTTTTCTGCCTTGTTTTATGAGTTAAAACCCCAAAATGGATGGTTTTATCTCCCTTCTTCTCTCGAGGTATTTGAGTTTTTTTAATCTTTATTACTAAGCAAGTCCTAAAGATACCTGCAAGTCCTTCCTTACTAAACAGCTAAAGCTGCCGTGTTTTCTGTCTTGTTTTATGAGTTAAAGGACAAAAAATGGATGATTTTGTCTCCTTTCTCCTCTCAAGGGGTTTGGGTAGCTGTTTCTCAGTCTTTCCTCCTGAACAAGCCCTACAGATACCTGTGAGTTCTTTGCTACTAAACAGCTCCTAAAGCTGCTGTGTTTTCTGTCTTGTTTTATGAGTTAAAGGACAAAAATGGATGGTTTGATCTCCTTTCTCCTCTCGAGGGGTTTGGGTAGCTGTTTTTCAGTCTTTCCTCACTAAACAAGCCCTAAGGATACCTGCAAGTCCTTCCTTACTAAACAGCCCCTAACACTGCTGCGTTTTCTGTCTTGTTTAATAAATTAAAAGACAAAAATGAATGGCTTTATCTCCTTTCTCCTCTCGAGGTGTTTGGGTAGCTGCTTGTTTTAGGATTTTTTGCCAAACAAGCCCTGCAGATACCTGTGAGTCCCGTGGCTGAGCGGGAAGGGGGAATAACTCCCGTAATTCCACCTGGGAGTGCAGCACATCCATCTGGGCTGTCCGGCAGCGTGGATTTGCACAGATCCCACAGCCAGGCTGGCCCTGGAGCCCCTGCAGAGCACAAGTGCCCTTTGCAGCACAGTCCTGGCCGTGCTGCACAAAGCCCCCATCCATCCATCCATCACCCGAGCCCCGGCAGCCGCCCCAGCCCCGGCGTGGCCCTGATGGAGGCACGGCTTCAATCCCAGCCAGAAGCTGGCAAAGGAACAAACAAAACGTGCTCAGATCCCACCCCGAGCCCAGGGGAGGCTCTGCCCACGGCTGGGGTGAGCTTGGATGGAGGGTGAGGTCACTGCCAGGTTGGCTTTGAGGACCAGGGTGTCTCGGGGGCTCGACCCCTTGGGTTTTGGCTGGAGGAAAAAGCCCTGTGGTGACAATCTCAGGGGGTTGTCAGGGCTCCTGTGAGGGTCTGCAGGAGAGGGAATGGGAAGTGGAAGTGGAAATTCCCAGTGTGAGCAGTGCAGGATTCAGATCTGGGTGATAACATCTGGCATCTTTTCCCAAAGGATGATTTCGACTGTCCTGAGCCAAAAAGCTGCAGGGCAAGAAGGTTTCCATGTTGTGTTTGTGCTTTGGAGGTCAAATGGGCCTTTGATTTCTCCTCTGCTGGTGTCTTAGTAACACTGTGCCTGCTTGTAAATATTTTTGAGAGGTTCCTCACAATAAAAATAATTTGATTGGTGACAAATCTAAGAGGATCCTCTGTGGAAAACAAAATGAGTAAATGAGGCTTTTTCTTGTAATTGCTGATAATTATTGCTCATATTTGAAAGCAAAAACATGCACAAAGTCTTAAATGAATGTGGCTTTCTGTGCTGCCTGGGTACCTGGAAATGAGTACTGAAGGAAGTGCAAGAGAGAAATTTGGAAACCTCCTTCTCCAATTATGATTTTGATGAGAAAACTTAAAACCAGAACCACTTCAGGTGAATTCTGCTGATCCTTTAGCACAATAAATCCCAGTAACTACAACCCCTGTCCTCTGGAACTTCCAGAGGCTGAGGAACAAGATTTCAGGGACAACACAGAACGTGGAATGTGGTGATCTTGGTTGTTTCCTCCAAGAAACTGCCTCTCCTTTTGTTCCTCATGAAAACCATCAACCACCACACAAGCACAGCCTGAAGTTCGATAGCTCTGTCCCCTGCAGCTCCAGATCGTGTCTGTTACTGTGAGGAGCATAAAAACCATTGGAAATCCCTTTTTCCTGAACACTGGAGCCCCAGGTCCAGGCAGGGCACACCAGAAGAGCTCACCAGCCAAACTCAAATGCACTGCTCTTTGTAGATCAGGGGCTGAGGCAGGGAGGGACTTGAGCTGGGTTTATTTTTCTGCACTTTGGCTATCTAAAAATTAAATATGTAGTCCAGGCCACTCACCTAAACACTGGAATTAAAGGAGGAGACATATCCAGCAAGCAATTCATGGACAGCTGAGGGTGATTCAGCCTCCCTGGGGCTCCACAGAGCTGGCCCAGAGCCATCCCACAGCTCCCCGTGCCCACTGCCATGTAAAATCCTGCAGTGCAGGTCGGAAACCACCCTGGCCTGGGGATTCTTCACCTTCTCTGCTGCAACGTTTGGTCCAAACCCCACTGAGATGAGAAATCCTCGTGAGCCCAGTGCCACTTCGGCAGAGCTCACACTCCTTGTCCTCTCTCGGCCCTGGGGCCAGCAGGGCTTTGAACCCAACTGGTGAAATAAAGTCTGGGAATACCCCACGAGGGCTTTTATTCCCTTGGAAAAATGGCAGCACAGAAAGCCACAGCTGAAGTGCCACAAAGAAAAGATAAATAATTAAAAAAAATAAAAGATACCATTTGGGGAAGAAAGTTTGGCAGGGTTGGATGTCAAACACAATAGGAAAAATCACCTAACAGAAGGATCTATAGAAATTAATAATTCATCTCCTAACACCAGGCAGCTGCACGTACAGGTCTCCAGTGGCTGCCAAGAAGTGGCACAATCCGGGCAGATTTGTCCTGCAATTACAGCAGAAGGGTGGGGCAGTGTCCTTATCGCTGCTGAAGGGGCCGAGGAAATAAATCTGTCATTCCTGGTGTCACGACAATGGCAAGGACGTGCTGGACATTTCCGGGGGGGAAAACAGCCCCGGGATTTCTGCCCCCGAAGGGAAGGCAGCACTGAGAGGCAGAAATCTCCACGACTCAGTTTATTTTACGAACAGCACTCTGCTCCTGGCAGGAGGGCTCCGACAACAGAACACCAAAATTCCCTGCAGGACTCGGGTACCCCGGCCAGGACTGCTGGAGCAGACAGCTCCCAGCAGCCAGATGTGGGATAACCTCACTGGGAGAGACTTCTCTGTCTCCGTTCAGCGCTGGAGTTTGGACTGAGCCTGGCAGGAGGAGAGCTCGGAGCTGAACTGGCCTGTAACTCTCCCAAGCGTGTCCCGAAGTCCTTGGAAGCCCTCATCCCTCTGGACAGCGCGCAGATGCTCTGGAAAGGTGACCTCAGCTCTCTCCAGAGAGGGAGAAATTTCGGAAACGCAGCCGAGACAGCGCTCAGCCTCCCCACCCAGCCCGCCACGCACTGATACCGTGACCATTCACAGCCAGCCCCGCGGAAAGCATCCAGCGAAACCTTGAAAAGAAACAAAAAGCCCAGCTCGGGGCTGGGAGGGAGGGATGGCTGAGAGCAGGGCGGCTCCCTCTCCCCCGATTGGCATCCCCGGCTCTGCCCTGCCCTGCCGGGAAGGCGCTGCCGCCGCTCTCCCAGCCCGCAGGCTCGGCTGCCCGGCCGGCTCCATCCATCCCGGCTCTCCCGGCAGGATTTTCGCAGCGCAGCCGCCGGCTGCCCCCGCTCGATGGCAGCGAGCTCTGCAGGGCGAAAACGGGAACGAGGGCCCTGCTGCTGCTGCAGCGCACCCGGATTTGGATTTGTGTCCACCCCGGAGAAGAAAGAAGAGTAAAATACAGCCAGGCTGTAAAGGCAGTCCGTAAATATCCCGTGTATGTGCATGCGATTATCAGCCTCTCCATTATTTTAGTTTACATTATTCAAATTTTATTTTTTTTTTATTTTTCTTTCATTCCCATTACTGCCAAAAGTTATGCACAAGGGTGAAAACAGCTCGAACGAGAAAATTTGGGGACAGGTTACCACGGAGACTGTGGTATGGGGGTGAGAAGCACTGAAAGCAGTGGGCAACTGCTGTGTGGTTTTATTTTAATGTTTTTAGCGTTTTCCACCATGGAACCATCCAATGAGTTATGGGATCATCATCATCATCACACTCATCACCATCCTCTGAGCATGTGACAGAGAGGGACTGAGCAGTGGTGGCTGCCCCATCCCTGGAGGTGCCCGAGGCCGGGCTGCAGTGACCTGGTCTGTGGAAATTGTCCCTGCCCATGGCAGGGGTGGGGTGAGGGGAGCTTTGAGGCCCCCCCAACCCAACCATTCCATGCTCTGGGCCTGCTGGGGCTCTGCCTGCCCCCAGACACCCAGCCCTGGGATGCAGGGATAAGCCAGAGCTGCTCTGTGCCCCAAATCCATTTTGGAGCCACCATTCCGCTGCTCAGGTCCCACCTGTGCACCCTCAGCCACTTTTGGGACATTTCCTCACATCAGCCTTTGCACGGGCAGCCAGGGGAGTTCTGGGAATCCTCTCCCACCATCCTGGAGCTGCCTCTGCTGGCTCGGCAGGACCCACCTCTGCTCTCAAGGACCTTTCTGTTCAAAGCCCTCCACCAGGCTTTGGATCTTAGACAGCCCTGCTAAGACGATGATTTAAACTGACCTAAATTCCAGGTCAAGCAAAATTTAGGTTAATTTCACTGATGTCATTTTGAAATTTTAATTGGCATAAACCCTCTGGGGCAGGGATTTTTCCAGGGAGTGCGTGTGCAAGTGAAATCCACTGATGGAGGCTCACGCCGTTGCTGAAATCCTGATTTCCCAACTTTTTCATATTTACCTGCTTTGCCTTCATATCAGGATGCTTCCTTCCTACAAATTCAGGGGGAAAAAAAATGAGACACCCAGGCTCCAAAGAGGGGACAGAGGGAGTGATGCTAAAAGAGTCCTGCCAGGAGCAGCCATTCCTGCACATTGAAAGATCAGGAAAACATAAATGCAAACAGAGAGCCCATTAAACACTGGTGGAAAAATGGAAGCCCTGGAATGTCTCCAATATAACTAAAAAGCAGTCCAGGACTGGAGTGATTCTGTGTTTGTTTTCTGTCCATTTTTCATGGTTTGCTCATTGTCACTTCGAACTCTTCCAATATCATTAATACAGCTGACCAATGTTATTTCTAAGAAAAATATTTTCATTTAAAAAAAAAAAAAATTAAAAAAGGACGTTTTCCTGAGAATAATTTTTCTGAGCGTGGTGATATATGGTTGAAATAGTCCTTTTTCTATAAACAATTGACTTTTTTTTTTTTTAAAAAGCCACATTTATTGAAAAATTTACTGGAAATATTAACCAAATCTTCGTCAATTAATTCCATACATAATATTTTTCTTTCACAAAACCCGTTGGAAAGGAGTGCAAAGCAGGGCCATCTGTGACAGGATAAATCCAAGCAGTGCAGCTTGTGGGAGCACAGCAGTTCATGTTTTAGGGGTTTTAAGAGTGGTTCTAACAATCATCCCAAAAATCCACACGATTTGCAGGACGGGCACTCAGGTATGTGCTGACGAGCAGGAGCTGCTGAGCAGAGCTTTGTTCCAAAAGGGCATCTCTGAGCTCCTGTTCTTGCAGTTGTTGGGTGGATGGGTTCTTCTTTCCCATCTCTCCATCTGTGTTCCTCATTTTCCCATCTGGGACCGAACATACCCAAATAAATTTTAACCCTTTATGCACCATGCTTTTTATCTTATGGATGCTCAACTCCACCTTGGGAATAATTAAACTCCTAAAATTCTCATCAAATTAATCTCATGGGAAGATTGAGAGGATGGCAGGAGACAGAGACACGTTTGGATGGACAGACTGAGCTTCCAAGAGCCCCAAAATCTGGACAAGGAGATGGGAAGGAGCCGGTGCCCCCCAGGAGGTGCCAGGGCAGAGTGAGGTGGGACAAGCCCACCGGGATTAGGTGTGGCCAGGGAAAAGAAAATTGAGGAGTAGCCAGAAAATGACAAACAGAGGATGAATTGTGAGGGGTTTAGGGGGGAAAAGAGGTTTCTCAACCTTAAAGAAAGACGTTAATCACAGTAACAGCTTAATTTTGTGTGTAATTACAACTCCGCTCTTCCCTTGCTCCCCCACCCTGGCAGAGGTGGATTCTGTGTGTGCACATTCAATATTCCCTTGCCAGGGACACGGGGCACTTATTGACACAGATGCAGAGCACTTGAAGCTGGGGAGGGAGGGGGCAGGGCCCGGGGAAGCTCTGGAGCCAGGACCCAGGGCCCAGCCCCACGGCGATGGTAATTTGTGGTTTTTCCTCCAACGTTTAGTAGCCACAAAGAAGCCTTAGAAATTTCTGGTCAGAACCAGGACTCCCCTGTTCCTCTGCAGACGAAACACTGAGCCCTTACACTCCAACCCAATAAATATTTCATCTGGTTTGGAGGGAGAAGGGGTGGAGTCGGGCAGAAATTGTGTTTCACGAATGCAAATGACAGCTCAGACCCTCCAAGAGCCAAATCCTGCCTTGTCTCCCACCCCTGAGTGTGGGCAGGGGCACAGGGGGGCTCTGGGCACAGGGACAGGTGAGGTCCAGCTGAGCTGGACACCACGGACACGTCCACGGGGCTCCTCGGGAGAAGTAAAATAGAGAACCCACAGCAGGAACTGAATGTGAAAAATGTTACACAGAGGGGAGACTCAGAACCAACCCAGGTCTGGAAACATCCCAATCGCATGAAGAGACAGAAAGATCAGTTTAAAACCTGCTTTGCTCTGCCCTCCTAATCAATAAGCACCGGACAGGTTTCTGATCATGCATTTATTTGGCCTTCTCCCATTTTAATCTTTGCTGATCAGGTTTTGGTGCCGAGCTGAGAGTTGCCCTTGAATCTGATCCTCCCTCCTGGCCCTCCTGAAGGCGCTGCTCTGACTCCAGCTGACCTTGTGACAGAGACTCGTTGACCAGAGAGGTGGGGGACAATCTTTGGAAGAGTCTGGACACCATCATTCCTCGGGGAAGTCCTCAGGATGCAAAGCACGGCCTCAGGATTCCATCCAGGAGGAGACAATTTAATTGAAATGAAAAATTTAATTTTCCATATTAACACAGCAACTTGAAAAAACTCCTGAGTAGCAAGTGACCCACCCGACCATTCTGGTCATGTCAGCTGTGATAAAGAAAGGGTTTGAAATCAAGACACAGAGTTCAGTGAAATATCCAGGAGTTGTTGAACTGGAAGGGAGAAGAAAATCCAGGCCTGCTGAATCCAAAGCTGGAGAGAGATGGACATGGGAATTTGTAGGAGGATTGTGTTCCCATAGCCCATAAGCACTCCAAGGAATAAATCAGGAGCAGAATTTATTTAGGGCAAGGCTTGGATCTCCTGTAAGTGCTTTTAAGGCTGAAGGGAAATGCCCACATTGCTCTCCTGTCACTGCCCTCTGAGGGATTTATATCCAGCTTTTAAGAGTCGCTCCTGAGAGGAAGATTTAATTTCTGTCCCAGCTCATCCCAACCCTCTCTGACTGATAAAATTCAGGGTATGCTGGGAGTTTGGAGGGTACAGGAGGCAATCCAAGAATTCTGCTCTCCACGAGCCCATCCCAACTCCATGACTCCAGAAACAACTTCTACAACAGGAGAATCCAGTAAAAAACAAATATTCAAGAGTAGAAACCAGCGCACTGTGATCAGAGGAGTCTCTCAGCAAATGACATTGTTAATATCCCCCAAGGATTTGATGTTTTTTCCTTTATTTAAACTCCAACCAGAGTTTAGATTCACAGAATCATCTGTGAAAGACCTCAAGATCATCGAGTCCAACTGTGATTGATAACATAAAGATTAAAAAAAAGTTGGCATCTGGGTTGGTTTGATGTTGATACCATTCCTGATTTGCCAACTTTTCAATTATTCCAAACAGGAGCCAAAATATATTAAATTTGTACAAACTGCAAACAGAAAGTGGAAATGGTTATAAAGAGACCACCACGTTTCATTATCTGAACTTGTAAAAAAGCACGAGCAGAACGGAAAATGTTCAGAAACCTGAATAAAACTCAGTGGTTCAGCTCAGTGATTTTTAACTGCCTTTGGAAAAAACTTCCAGACTGACAAGGTGACAAGAAAAAACAAATCTTGCCCATATTCCCTGAGTTTGAGGGAGTTAAGAGATATCTAATGGAGCAGGGAAAGTGATTATTATATTTTAAATACTGGATTTTAATGCCGATGGGGAGTCTCGAATGAAATGAAAAGCAAGGCTGCAATTGCAAATAGACATTACAGTGAAAATTCATGCAAAGCTGCAAATATCAGCCTGTTTAAAATGATAATAAATCAGCCGAGATCCTGAAGCGTATTTATTATGCTTGGAATTAGCAATAATAAAACCAAAGCTCCTGTGATACCACGGTGGAACTGAATGGGGATAAAATGAACTCGGCCGTTCGATTTCGCGCTTCGGGCATTGCTGGGGTTGGGATCCAGGGAACCTCTCAAGCTCCCCCGGGATCTCCAGGAGCTGCAGGGGTGGCAGTGGAGAGGAGCTGGGGGTGGTTTTGGGTGGGTGGAGGTGACCCTGGAGCTCCCCAATACCTCTGATTCCTTCTGGAGGCTGCCCTGGGACAGAGAGCAGGCAGAGCCAAAGGAGAAAGCAGGGATTTATTCCAAGGGATTTATTCCAAGGCCTCCCTGGGCACGCCTGGGCAGTGCCAGAGCCCGGCTGGGCCACACCCAAGGTGAGCCCAAAATGGGCACAGAATGGACCCCTGATCACGAGGTCCCACACTTGGATAAGTTCTGCTCCATTTGCACATTGCAGTTCATTGTGCAATTCCAGCTCCAGCTTAGGAAGCTCCATCCTCCTGGATTTTCCCTCTCCCTTCACCGTTGGTTTTGTTCTTGGGCCTGAAAGTTGTCCTTGGTGCCGAGCTGGAGCAGGAATTGTTTTGTGTCCCTGCTCTGTGCAGAGAGCTCAGCAGCACTGAATGTGAAACCTGAAAGTACCCCCAAAACAGCCCAGAATGTGAAAATATAAAAGCTAAATCCTAAGGCATCATCTCATCTCTGCATTTTTCAAAGCCAGAGTTGTTTCAGGATCCATGAATAATTCTCCAATGAAATGGTTCCAAAAATACACCCTCATTTTCATATGATGATTTTTTTTTTTTTTTGGCCTAAGTTTGTCAACTTCTTTCTGTTTTTTTTTCTTCATAACCTCCATATTTTGTGATTTTTTTTAAATGAACTTTCTTCCATGTCCTTTTACCTCTGGAAATCCCAGAATCCAGTTCTGCAAACCTTCTCACCTATTTACTTTCTAATAAAAAGCAAAAAGAAGAAAAGATTTCAATACAATTCCTTGAAGAGAACCTCTCATTGGATCAGCCTCAAACAGAGCCATCGCTGCCACCTCCAGGGCATAAAAAAACCTCCCCAGAAATGTGATTTTGAGGAGACAAATCCAATTCATTTGAAGTCCCATTAGCTGAGAAGAACTTGGCTGTGATTTAAGGCTGAATTTTCATGTTTACCACTTGGCTGGGGCAATGTCCATGACGCCCTTAGCAGATGATTCTGACATCATCTGAGACAGAAAATGGATGAGTAGGAGCCTCTCTGGAGGAAGAAACATCCTGTTTTTTTCAAGCATCCCAAAGAGTTTCAGCCTCTGTGGTTTGTGGAACGTAAGCAAATAAATAAAATGAAAACAAATCAAATGATTTCCTATAGGAATTCTTTCCACCCTAAAGGCAGCGGGGCATTAGCAAACATTCAGTAAACAGGAACTGGCAGGAACATCCCCAGAATCCAAATGGATTTTTATTTATCTTCTCCACTGCGTGCTCGGGGAAATGCTGATGGAGAAATGCAGGTAACAATTTTAATGAGCATTAATCTCCTTCCCTATTTGCATTCCAGGTCTGAGTTGGTTTTTCTTAAGACACAGCACCCCTGCCTGATTCCCTCACTGGGGCTCACATTCAAGCCAGGCTGGACAAGGTTTCAGGTGAGTTTTATCTCCCTTGAGATGGAAAACATGCCCCAAAATCTGGTTTTGATGGGACTGAGCCACTTCAGCTCAAAGTTTACGTTGAGAGTTTCATTAATTACCATGAAAGGTGGGGTTGAACATTGGCTGCAGCCTCGTGTGAATAACACAGACCTCTGAGAGCCACTGAGCTGCACTCCCCACACTTGCATGGGCTTTAAATTGTGATTTATTCAATTTATTCATTTATCAGGGCATGATACTTCATCGAGAATTTATGCACTTATTTTTTTTTTTTTAATATAATGCACAGTAGAATGCATTGGTGTAAATTATTGCCTGTGAGGGTAAAATAAAAGGAGCTTTTTGAAAGCAGGGAGCAGCCCCTGATGGCTGGCACTGAGCTGCTCCCAGACCCCAGCTGGCTCCCCAGTAGCTCTGGGGAGGGCTGGAATCCTGAAATCCAG
Organism: Polioptila caerulea; assembly: GCA_013397295.1. NCBI lineage: Eukaryota > Metazoa > Chordata > Aves > Passeriformes > Certhiidae > Polioptila > Polioptila caerulea. Next base: position 184,918 of record VYXF01010706.1, on the reverse strand, counting down.
CTCTCTGAATAAAGAGAGCCAGGCTCTCCTCAACCCTCTTGTCTTCTGGCAGAACAAGAGACAAAGGGCACAGAGGGCAAAACACGAAATTAAATTTGAACACAAGGAAAACCTTTTTTGACTGGAACTGTGGTCATGCACTGCAGTGGCTCTCCACTGGGATAGGGACAGAGAGCAGTGGGAGGAAAAACAAACTCGATGAGCTGCCCAGCCTCTGCCTGCCCCAGACCCCCTCGCTCCTCTGGGACCCTTTCAGCTCCTTCTCCAAGGCAGTTTCACGGTCAGTATTTGTCAGATTAATTAAGCAGGATTGAATGCACTCATTTTCTTCCTTTCTCCTCAATATTAACCTTCTCGATCCAAAATATGCCCAATTTTGGTGGATAATGAACTCATCCTCAGGGATTTTAGGTCCATGTGCAGCTCTGACGCTGCTCCACTGCCCTCTTGAGATCCACACCAGATTCACCCCGTGCAGCTCTGGCCTTTTTTTGGAGGAAAACTTCCACACCAGGTAGATAAAAATCACTCCAAAAATCACACACGGAGGGACACTCCCATCCAATAAGAAAAAAAAACTGGATATTTTCTAGTAATCCCTGGAGTGAGGCTGATATAGAAGTGCTGCAACTTTGCTCCCCAATCTCAGATACAAACTTCATCCAGGGTTGAGTACTGACCCAAAGAGATGGATGTGGTGCTAGAGGCAGCCATGGGATGTGGTGCTGCCAATTCCACTGCCTTCAGCCCGAGTTTAAGGACATTTTTGGAGGTAGGTCCCAGCTTTCCATGGAAGGGAAAAGCCATTTATCTGTCTGTATGGAGAAGCGAGGCATGAAAATACAGCCTTTGAAAAAACAAAATTTCAAAGCACTCTCAAATTTCAGCTGGCTCACAAAGCCAACGCCATCCTTGGAGGGAGCCAGCTCCGAGTCTTGTTCCTTGCTGGATTAGGAGGGCTCCTTCCATGAGCAGGCAAGGGAAACCCCCAGATCCAACACCCACCTCGTGTGTTCTCCGTGTTGTAAAATGCTTGTGCAAAATCAAAGCCCCAGAGCTGTGGTGACAATTCCCCTCGAGTGACACACGGCAAGGCAGGCACAGAGCCTCCAGGTGTGGAGGAGACATCCAGAAAAGAGCCAAGTGGTGGAAATAATGAACATTTGGCTCCTCACTCCATTTCCATTCCTTCTTCTGTCTCATGGACGAGTGGTTTCCATAGGTGGAGATCCCTCCCGTGCCTCAGCATCACCCTGAGGTGCAGAAGGCACCACTCCAGGCCAAACACCCTGAGCCCAGCAACAGCTCTGACCCCCCTCCCCTGCTCTGATTTAGGGGGAAAATCTGCGGGTTCAGGCTGGTGGGGGAAACTTTTCTGGATATTACAGAATCCCAGAATCCCCAGGTTGGAAGAGACCTCCAGGATCACAG
>VYXF01010706.1:168449-183377 GCA_013397295.1 Polioptila caerulea | reverse complement strand
CTTCCCAAACTGAGGGGCCAGAACTGGACACAGCACTCAGTATCTTATGGCCACAAGCTGCTGGAGCACTGCAGGATTTGCCTTCCTGTGAAGCAAGAGCTGCAATTCTGTGCTGAAAGCTTCCCAAATTCCCCTCTCCAACATCTGCCCATCTCTGAACTTGCCCTTGGCCTGAGGTGATTTCTGGTCCCCAGCCACCCCAGCTCCCTCTCCGTGCCGTTCCCCATGGCTGGGAGGTGCTGGTGCCCCCGGCCCCATCCATGGCAGCACCTGGGTGGGATGGGAATGGCTTTTTCCAAACAGTTCCTCCTCCTCAGACACGCTCTGCACATCCGTGTCTGGCCAGGAGCTCAGCCATTTATTTTTCCTCTCCATAGGCATGTTTGGAGCTGTGGGTGGCCTCCCCTGTTTAAAATAAAGAAGCCAGGGGGAAGCTTTGTTCTTTGCAGGCTGAAAATCAGAGCATCTGTCCTGTGCTGGCTGGGAGAAGGAAGCAGCAGAGCTCAATCTGCTGGAAATTTCCCCACCTGAATTCTTGTTTTGCTTGGGTTGACCCCAGAGCTAGGCAAAAAGAAGGCAAGAACTTTGCAGAAGCATGGGCTCAGCAGTGCCAGGTGATGAAAATGCTGTGGGTCTGGATAGTCACAATCCTGGAATTCTTGTTTCTACAGATGATCAGAAATCCAAAGTATTCGATATCATCTCACAGCTCCTGAGTGGCCTCAAGGCAGGTTTTATTGGATTAATATTCCTGGAGCAATCAGCCCAGTTCAAAGACATCTGCAGGGTCATTCGAGGCAGAATGTGTTTCATTCTATAGTAATTTTAGTATAAAAGAGACCTCCTTAGAACTTCACCCACAGTTTGCCTCCATTTTTACTGTTTGAGGCATGAAATAGTCCCTTTAATCACGGCTTCCAGCCCCATTTAAAGCAAAACAAACAGACCTAGAAGAGCAATTTTAAATTTAACTATTTTTTTAAATATCCTGACATTTTGCAAAACCATCCTGGCAAACTGGGAGACACCAAATTCTCTGAAAAATGACTCTGAGCAGCCCAGCCCAGCCCACGAGCTCACGAGGCTGCGAAGGACTGAGTCACCTCATCGATCCTCCCAGCACTGGACAGGTTGGGTTTCTGCCTCCTCTTGCACCTTTGAATCTCGTCATAAATATTCCCCCTGTGCAGTGGAAATCTGTGCAGAGCAGGGACATTTATGGCTTGTCATGGGATGCTGGACAGCACCTCCACCCCCTGGGCAGGGAGGGCATCCCAGCCTCTTCCCCCACCGCTGTCCCTGCCCCAGGGAGCGACTCCTGGGTGTCTCTGGATCTTCCTGCCCAGGTGAGGAGCAGCCTGGAGTGGCCCTGGCCCTTGATTTACACGGTGCTCGTTCTATCACTGCTTAACTCATCCCCGTGCATCCACTGCAAAGCCCATTTTCCTGCCTGGAATTTCATTCCTGGCTAAGGAATGGCAGGAGATGCTTCATTATTGCCTGTCTCGAAGCAGGAGAAGAGCCTATTTTTAAAATGGTGTTTTGCAGGTCATTAATCCCAGCCCTGGATGGGAGCCTTTAGCTTTTGACCTCCCCAGTGACCGAGTTATTTACTGCAGACGACAAATGGTTATTTTTCAGAGTTGTTTTCAAAAGGTTTTTCCCATTTTGGAGACTTTGTGGAGCATTGTAGGAGCCCTCATGGTTCCCCTGTCTCGTATCCTTAATCCACCCTGAAAGATATACAGGGCACTTCAGGAATGACTCATGCCAGTGTAAGAGGATGGTTATGCAATATCCACATTATTCCTATTATTTCTTGGATGCCTCAGTCCCATAACTCTGCATGGTCTTAATATTGAGGGGGAATTTGAGCTGCATAACATCCACAGAAAATCTCCGAGCGTTTACTGATACAGTTCCCAAATCCAGCCCGTGTCCCTGATCAGCACTAAAAATGGGCAGAACTGGGCTTTTAGGGTTGGAAATCAGATATTTGTTGTTATTTATTGCACGTCTAAGTGTATCCTGCAGCAAATGAACACGGCTTCATTAAATCACCATTTTAAGGTGACTCTCTGGCAGGACTGATAATTGATACCAGCAGATAAAGGGGTGAGTTCTGTCCTGAACAGACAATTACTGAGGAGGGTGGGAGCACAGATCTCAGCAGCCCAGGAGCTGCTCCCTCAGTGGGAAGGGGGAACTGGGAGCAGGGATGAAAGCCCAAGATGAAATTTCCATGGGAAGGAACCAGGAGGAGATTTATGCACACAAATGGTCCGTTCCCCCTCATTTTTCACCTCTTTGGTTGTTCCACGGCATGTCCATACCTCTAGGTGTTCCACAGAGCCAGGAAGGCTTTCCTGGGGCTGGAACAACCCCTGCACTGCACAGACAGCCCTTGGCCAAGCTCGGGACAGAGTGAATTAAAGAGGACGAGGTGACGAACACGAGGTTCCCCCCAAAATGATACTCCCAGCTTAAATTTCCATGGCTTAATCTGTGTTTTGGCTGAGCAGGGAGGGCCTCCACGGTGGCGGCGTGTTGGTTTAGTGGTTGGAGGATGACATAAAATAAAAGCCCGGAGTTCAAAGGGCCTGGCTGTTTACGGGAATCCCACCCCCCGAGCCCTGGCAGGAGTGTCCCGGATTACTCATCCGCGTTAACTCTTTGGATAAACATTTCCCTGTCGAGCCTAAGGTCGAGCTGCACAGCCCCTGACAAGGAAGAAAAAAAAAAGAAGAAATCCATGTTCAAAAATAAACACAACACAGGTCTGAATTAGGGGCTTGTTTCTTACAAGGGAAGATGTATTTACACAAGGGCAGCTCATCGGGACACGCTGGTTTTCCAAAGGAGAGAGTTGTGGAGGGATCTGGGAGGGATCTAAATATCATGGAGTGACAGCACTGGAAGAGGAAAGGTTTGAGCCATGCCAGCTGTGCAGGACAGGAGTTTGGGAATGGCTTTGGAGCTCCATGGTGAGCTCAGGAGCTGAAGGATCTGGCAGGCGCGGCGGGATTGACTGGGAAAGCGATCTCATGCTCTAACGCCAGGAACAGCTCCAGCTCCCACCTCCAGCACCGTGAATCACTGCTGTCCACCGAATTTCCATGATGTCAAGCAAGTGTGAAGGAAAATAGGCTGGAGCTAAATGGAGGATGGGAGCACGGAGCAAAATCGTGGTAGATTTGGGGGGTTTTTTTTGGCTTTCCCCAACGAAGGTGGCGGCACATTTAAAAGTGAGAATTGAAACAAACTCAGCTCATGATGATGAATGGTCAGGAATTCTTCTTCAGAGCAGCCCCACCACGCTTAATAGATGTTAGAAATGCCTGCATCCAGCACAGGAGGTGAAAGCAGGGTAAGGGGCGTTGATGGGAAATAAAATTCCCAGCAGAGAAGTGTCAGGGTGTTTGTGTTCCAGGCCAGGAGAAACCCCTGTCCTACAAATTGCAACTCATCAACAGGAATTAATTAAGAAGAAATCCTTCCCTGGAAGGGTGGGGAGGCCCCGGCACAGATTCCCAGAGAAGCTGTGGCTGCCCCTGCATCCCAAGGCCAGGTTGGAACACCCTGGGCAGTGGAAAGTGTCCCTGCACTGGGACTGGATGATCTTGAAGGTCCCTTCCAACCCAGCCAATTCCATGATTCCATGATAATTTTCAGTAGCAAATAAGTCTGAAAGAGCAGAGAATTCTGTTTGCTGCACAGCACACATTGAAACAGTGAACCACAATTTTAAATCTGATTTTTAGANCCATGATAATTTTCAGTAGCAAATAAGTCTGAAAGAGCAGAGAATTCTGTTTGCTGCACAGCACACATTGAAACAGTGAACCACAATTTTAAATCTGTTTTTTAGAATTACAAGAACCACACATTTTAAATCTTTTTTGCAGCTCAGCAGCACCGTGACATCATTTCAATTTTCTAGCTTTGATTTTCCCACAAATTTCAATTTTTAAAAATTTTTTAGAGCTGCAAAATGCTGATACTCTGAAGGCAACTTAAAGGGTTGTCTTTGATGACTTAGGATATTCCTAAAAACTTGGCAAGGCCGTTACTAAACCCTTGGCTCTATCCACATGCTGGACAGGATTAGCATCTCAAATGCTGCTCACGCCATCATCTTCTGGGCGTAACAATGACAATAAAAAAAGAAATTCCAATAAAACTGGAAAAAAAAAATCTGAGTTCATAAGGATTCTGTCTAACCTTCAGCTGGAAACGAGATGACAAATAGGCCAGCAAGGCCAACTAAGATTTTTTTGGGGTATTGATTTAAAGCAGAGAAGCCACAGTCGGTAGTTTATCAATTCCAGTGGAAACCAAGGATCATGGAACTAAAACGTATTAATCACTGCGGATTACAGAACCCAAGGCTTCTATTCATTTCCCTGCCAGTTTCGTTATCTTCTCAGATTTTCCTGTCATTTCTTTAAGGCTTCCCTTGTAAATTTTGCATTTTGAGCTGTAAGGGGCCATTAGAGGATGGCAGGAGTCCTGTGCTTTTCTCGTAATGAATTCTCAGGTTACCCTGGGTTTTCCTGTGCAAACAAACCCAAGCCACACGCGATCATCCCCCGGCTGCCCGAGCAGACACTCTCCAGGAGGATCTTCTATTTTTAATCCAGCTATTGGAATGAACTGGGGAAGGCTCCCAGGCTTTGCAGCCCCTTGTTTGGGCTCAAAGTAAAACACCGGCAGTGCAAACGCACATCTGGAGCATTATCCATGAAAATAATGATTTGGGGGTTGTTCCAATTGGGATTTCAAGAGTTGGGGCACTCTGGAAGTGCTTGCTGAGCATGGGTCCAGCCTGTGGAGGTAGAACTCTTCCATTTCTACACAAATCACTTGTTTCAGTGAAAACTCCTGGGATTTACACCAGAACAAAGAGAAAGTTCCTGTCCCACCCTTCCCTGATTAATTCAGCGAACACAGGTTGTGTTTTCAAGCTTCTTTCTACAATCACCACAAATAAAACTGAGATTCCTGTTCCAAAAAACTCTTGAATCATGGACTCATGGAGTGGTTTGGGTTGGAAGGAACCTTAAAACCCATTTTATTCCATCCCTGCCATGGGCAAGGACACCTTCCAGTATCCCAGGTTGCTCCAAGCCCTATCCAGCTCGGACTTGGACAGTTCCAGGGATGCCCATTGCTGTCAAGAGCTGGCCCTTGGGCTGCCACCAGAATTCCTCTGGCTCTAAAAGTTTTCACCCACATGGATTCAACTGCATCCATTCCATTTAAAGCAATCACTGGTTACAAAGTGTTGGCTCTGCAGCCCTTTAAATTGAGGAAACGCTCTTTAAAAAACAGGAATTATTGTTGGAGATATTATTACATTAAACTTTCTGTGCCATTTCCCTTTGCAGGTTGTAGTAAGGCAAAACCAACATGTTTTCTTACTTTTTTTTTTTGCTTATTTTTACTGTAGCTTTGCAATTCAGCAGCTTCCTCCAGCTCTGTTTGCAGGACAAAGTTCCTTATTCGTCAGTGGCAACATTTTCCCTTTGTTTTATTCTCCTGTAGCCAGGACCATAATCCAGTCATGATGTTCAGCATGGTGACAGCACCAATATTTCATGAGAATAAAGAGGGATCAAAACCAGTCCCTGACTTATGTATGGGGGAGGAGGAGGGGGGAGGAGGAGATGCAGGGAGATTGCCTTTGGTTTTATGAAATTTTTTTAATTTTATGCAGAGTTTCTTTGATTTTGTGCAGAATTTTGCAATTCTTAGCAAGAATCTACTCGCAACTGCACTGTGACGTGCCACAATTATCCAGGAAAAGCTTCTTTGGATTCCCTAAGTCCTAATTTACAACTTTTAACCATTTCCACGCTGCCATTTGTTTCATTCAGCGCCAAACAACCTCCCCATTTATATGGCATTCCCCCCAGCCACAAAGTGAGCATATAATATATTACAGGTCGTTTTCCTTTGATATCCCCCCCATCCCCAGCTGTCTTTCCCCGCTCCCAAGCCGTGGATTAAGCAGCTCCCAGGCAGCCCACAGAGCCGGGCAGCAGGAGAGCTCTGCAATAAGTCCTAAATTGAAAGCTCTGCTGTGTCTCCCCACTGGGAGAGCCTGCTGAGATAGGCTTCTTTTAATATTGCCTTAATAGGCTCAGTTAATTAAGTTCAGTCTATCTGGAGGGATTTTCATGGCCTATGGAGCCCCGGCAAATGGGAGCCTATTCCTGCCCCAGCTATTATCAATAGTGGCTCGGGGAAGAGGGATTAGAGCACTCGGGAGAGAAGAAAAAAGGGAATCACCTTCCCTGCTTTTGCTGGCTCCGCACATTTCTGAGGATGCCAGCCCGGGGCCAACACCCAGCGAGCGGCTGGGGGAAGGTGGGGCTGGAAAAACGCATCCTATAAAGGCTTGAACTTTGGAGCAGCCCCTGCTCCTCCTCACCCCGCCTTAAAGCATGAGCTGCTGGGGCTGTTAATCACTCAATTAGGCCCTAATTATCAACACCCGCCGCATCAAAAGGCCTCCCGTGGGCAGGGCAGGGCTGTGGCCATTCTCCGTGACAGGTGATCCCTGCCCACAAAGGGCTCGCTGGAGCCGGGGCTGGCGGGGATCAAAGCGGGCACGCAGAGGATGCTCCGCGGCTCCCTCCGGCCCGGCGACACCGAGCGGGGCTTTTATGGATTGGTCACCCAGCCACGGGGCTTTTATGGATTATTCACCCAGCCCCGGGGCTCCAATCAAAGTCTGGCCTCGGGCAGAGGGGCAGGAGGGGCGCGGTGGCTGCTCCTGCCACTGAGGAGGCGAGGGCAGAGGTTTTGTGGGGTCCCAGAATGTCCTGAGTTGGAAGGGATCCTCAAGGACCGTGGAATCCCATGGCTGGCCCTGTACTGCACCACCCCCAAGGGTCGGCAAAATCTTTCTGCAGCTCTGGCAGGTTTGGTGCTGTGAGCATTCCAGGTGCCTAAACATCCTCTGGGAAAAGACTCTTTTCTAATATCCAACATCCACCCTCCGGGGGAAAAACTTCCCAGTATCCAACATCTACCTGCTGGGGGAAAAATCTTTTCCAATATCCAACCTACACCTTTGTGGGAAGACCTTTTTCCAACATCCAACCTCCACCCTCTGGGGGAAGAACCTTTTCCCAATATCCAACCTCCACTCTCTGGGAGAACCTTTTCTAAAATCCAACCTCAACCCTCTGGGTGAAGCAACTTTTCCCAGAAAAACTTTTCCTAATATCCAACCTCTACCCTCTGGGAGAAGAAACTTTTCCTAATATCCAACATCCGACTCTGGGGAAGAACCTTTTCCCAATATCCAACCTAAACCCTGCCCTGACACAACTTCAGGCTGTTCCCTTGGGTCCCCTGTGCCAAAATTCACAGCCTTCAAAGTGACCTCTGCAGGCAGATTCCTCTCTGATTATGACCATGTCTCCAATATTGAAAGCTGGCACCCAGGTGAGGCTTTTCCAGCAGCTGGGGCTGTCCTGAACGTAACCCTGTGACCTGGAGGAGCCTTGTAGGAGCTGCTGGATCTCCTCTAGGCAGGGCAGGAACAAAGCCTCTGGAAAATTCTGGGCCAGAATTCCCTGTTTGACAAATATAAACACCATCCCTTCCAACACAGCAAGCTAACTCAGGGCTGGGAATGCACAGATTTTCTTTCCTTCAGATATATGCAAAATACCTGCTCCCTCCTTAGTGTTAAAGGAATTATTTTGAACATGTTCAGGAATTTTTCGTCTATCCTTTAAGTTCTTCAATGTAAAGATATCATTTACTGTCCCAAACATGTCCTGACAGGGCTAGAAGTTCTTATTATCCATTGCTTTGGATTAAATACAGTTTAGTAACACTTGGCCTGTAATGATGGTTTAACTTTTGACCCATTTCTGATATTTATTAAATTGAATTAAGAAGCTGTGCTTCCACAGAGTAACAAAGCTCGTAGGCAAACACCTCAAGAAGAAATGGTCAGGTTGGGGCAAGAATGTTCTGACTTCTCCCAGGGTGCAAAGAGCCAGTGGAAAACTGAGTCCAACAATCTGGCATTCGAGGATGCTCCAAGAATACAAGAATTCTCTCACCCTTTCCAGTCCCAGTCTCATTTCCTGGGTTTTACCATGACTCGGGGTTATAGAGGCACGCAGTGAGTCAGCCTGGATCAATTTTCCTAATCCTCACAAAATGTTGATAATTTGTTCAGCTGTTCCCTTTTAACAGAGTGACAGAACAAATGCAGAAGGAGAATTTCAGCTTGGGTTTCTTTCAGCAGCTCCAACCTGGCATCCAGCTGAAAGCTTGTGATGAAGGACTGTAAAAAGTATTTGATGACATTCTTTTTATCCTCAAGAACATGATAAAGGTGGAGCTGGAGGGAAAGAAGGATGCCCCAGTCACCTTAGGGTTCCCTGGGCTGGAATTTCCAGCCTCTGGAGCTGGAGTTACTCCGGCAGAGCAGCGTGTGCTGTTCCCCACCCCTGACACTTCCAAGGAGGAAAAGTGCTGCAGGTCCAGCATCCCCCAGGCTCTGTGCAGGAATCCCCACTCCCCTCAGGGGGCAGGGAATGAAAATCCTCAGTGGATTTGCAGGAACAATCCAGAGGGAACAGCAATGCTGTCACCAGCTCTGGATCCCCAGCTCTGCACATTTGTCCACCTGCGTTGTCCTACTGATGGCTGAGGGCATCCCATGCCATCAATCCCTTTTATCCTTCCAGAAGTTCTTGTCTAGGTCAGCAAACAAATATTTTGTGATGGGGACAGGCTATTTAAGGGTTCCCGAGAGCTCCTGGATGTATTTCTAAATTCAATATATAATAGATTTGTACAAATAAACCCCTAAACTGTAAAGCCTGGATTATTCTTGCCCAGCCTGAAAGCAGCACCAGCATTTCTCACAGATGTGTCATCCATTCCTTCACCACCTGGGATTAACTCTAATCAAAAGTGACGTCCAAGACAATCCTTGTAGCCAGTTATTTGTTTTCTTAGTGCAGGCCAGAAGATTCCTTCTTGCAATCTTGCAAAATATTACAAAATATTACCTTATGTCCTTACAAAGTCCTGGCATTATGTGAAAAAATAAGGAGTCAGCTGGAGGAGTTCAAGGGTGAAGAGGTTTAATATTTTGAACTTTCTCCTCTAAATATGTAGGTTAGAAATGTTTGGATCATAAACAGCGTAAATCTACGAAAGTGGCAAGAAGTGGGGGGTTCAATTTAGATAAAAGCAGAACAAAGCACGTGAAAATCAGCAGCATCATCTCATTGTTTGAAGAAATGTTTGACCTGGAAGTAGGGCGGTGTTTATTGAGACTAAAGCAACATCCTCCTCCAAAAATGCTCTAAAAATGCCCCAAAACTACAAAGTGCTTCTGTGTGCTGGATCCTGTGGGTAACCAAAAGAAAAAGAGGTGGTAGAGGAGGATTTCTGGGATAACCAAGGAAGTACCTGGGACTGGGAGAGGGGCTCCCGTCCTGGTGGGACTCAGGGCCAGCGGGTGGCAGAGCCCAGAGGAGCTGGACCCCAAGGCACGGCCCCGGCTCCCAGCCTGGGCAGGGGGCACGGTCCTGCCTGGCTGGGCAGTGACTCAGGCTCTCTCTGCAGAGCCCTGTGGCTTGGCCACGCTGCTCAAGGGTTTGTTCTGAGCTGACATTTCTCGCTCTGATTAATCCTTCCCAGCCCCTGGGCTCAGCTGACTCGGCTGAGCCATTGTTCAGCTCTGTGAACTTCGTCTCTTTTCAAGGCTTAAACAGAAGACCCCTCTCCCCTCCCCACCTCATCCTTCTTGCTAAAAGCCTGTTTGTAAGAGCCATAATGAAACTCCAGGTGGCCTGGTGATTCCAGAGTAATCCCCTCAGGGATTTGGAGCACTTGGTTATGCCTCATGCATGGTAACAAGCCATGGATGTGATTTTCCCCTCTTGCTTTCCTCTGGGCTGTGATTTAATAAGTGCAGGGCATTAAATGCTCGAAAAGGAAAGTTCAAAATCAAAACAATCCCTGGAAACACAACAAGCTCTGCAGTGTGTGTGCATGGACAGTGTATCCAGCAGTTCCCACTGAACATTAGATTATCTCCTGAGCCGAGCTCCACTGAGGAGAACAGCAGATAACTCTGGGATGAGCCCTGATCCCACAGCCAGGCACCTACCCCTGGTCCCAATTGTCCTTGCCCTCTATCCCATATGGAATCATCACCCTGGCTGTGCCACCAAGCACCTTCGAGCTTGGGAAATGGTGAGGCTCAGGGCTGGAATATTTCACCCCTCTAAAGGAAACAGCAGAAGAGCAACAGAGCAAAATGAGTTTTCAAGGCTGAAAAACAAAAATAAAAAGGGGTTCAAGGTATTTGATGAGCTTCCAGAGGTCTGCTTGCCATGTGTGTAAAGGCCAAGTGGAGCAGAAGAGGCAGAAGAAGCTTGGGAAGGTGGTGGGGGGGTTATTGGGATGCTACCTGGACACTCCAGTGATTCATTCCACTGCCTGTGTCTGGCACCAGAACCTGCCCAGCTTTTGAGCACGGGTGAGGAAGGTGAGGGAGCCTTTTGCTAAAAACTCCTGAGATCAATCATTGCATTGGCTGAGAGTTCACCTCTGTTTAGGAAGTTATTTAGGGGTTTCAAGGATTAGTGAGAATTGCTAATATTGTTAATAGGAAAAAAATATCAGAGCTAAGATCAGGATGCAGCTAAAGAGGGGCTTAACTACTAATGCTTACTGAGTGACAGCAAACCAGGCCCTCCATTGCCTGGCTCCCCAAAATTGAGCTGTGTCCCCTGAGACTTGTGCTGGTCCCTGTCAGAGCTGCTGCAGTCTGAAGGGATTACACCTCTCATCCTCCTGCCTGGCGAGCAGAGCATTGTGCTCCATTGGTTCCACCAAAAAGGAATTTCCATGGGAGAGCCAGGATGGATAAATCACCAGCAAATTGCTTTTGGCAGGGTGAGGTCGGGAGCAAGCGGGAGAGAAGGACCTGGAGACAGGGAGGGAAAGGGAGCAAGGAAGAAAACAGCTTTGGTGCACGTTGAAATCCTTGCCTAATTTTGGTTTGGGGCTCCAGCCCGGGCCAGCAGCTGCTGCAGATGATGTATTACAAACGACTTATTGCTGTAATGCATCATGAAGCTCCACAGCCCTGCTGACAGGTTCCCCTAATACATCATCAGAGCACTGCCCGGCAGGAACAGGAGTCCTGCAAACCAAACAGCTCCATAATTTTTTGAACAGTCCCAACCCACCCCCCCCAAATTGGGAATTTCTTTTCTGCTCTATTAAAGATTTCAACTTTGAAAAGTGTGGGCCAGAGCAGACCCTCATTAAACGGGCTCCGATGGTTTCATAAGTCCCCAAAGTCATTAAAGGTTTTAATATAAGAGATTAACTATTGCTATTGTTGCTCAGCACGAATAAATTCTCTTTAAATACTTTTTTATGCCCTCCTGGTAGTGAGTGAGGAGCTCAAGCTTGCCTGTGAGGAGGGCCTTGGCTGTGAGGCTGAGACAAGCTCTGTTCAACCTCTTTAAAATAAAATTCAGAGCTTTGAGCAGCGAGGCTGTGTCATGGTAACCCCACCAGAGATCTGTGGAGCTGCTGCCACATCCAGAGGGGATTTGTGTGGCTTCAAGATGAGGAGGAGCTCTGGGTGCTCAGCCCTTCTGGAAGTCAGGCCCTGAAAGCCCACAGGTTGCATTGCACATAATAATTAAAAAAAAAAAAATCATTGAAGTGAATCCAGGGAAGGGTTTTGAGCATCTCAGTGATGAAATTCAGAGTGCCAGCCCCAAAAGTTGTGTTTGAGTCTGGCTCACCCTGAAATCTGACAAACCCAGAGGTTCCCCCGAGGCAAGGGCAGGGAGAGCTCCGTGTCCAGGGCTGGAGAAGGAGGCTGTGCTGGGCTCCCCACTCCTGAGAGCCCAGGGGCTGCTCCTGGCGTGATGGGGATGGTCCTGCCGAGAATCCTCAGGGAATGCAGCCCAGAGAGATCGCTGCATGCATCCCACAATATTCCCTGAGCTCACAGAAACGCAGGTGCAAAGGGAAGGGACAAGTTGGAAATCAGTGCTTGCATTCTCCCAGGTCATGGGAAGGCATGTGAAGGTCCCTAAAAACATTCTGGTGTTCAAATTAGGGATCATATCTCCTTGGATTTATGAGAGAAAAAGGGCTTTTCCATGCAGACAGCAGAATGCATTGGTTCACAAACAGAAATTATTAAAAAAAAAAAGGGGGGGAAACAGGAAAAGGGCAGAGGACTTTTACCTGTATTTATGTTATAGGAGAAACAACCCTTGGCACAAACTCTGGAAAGTTCTGGGTGGCACCAGGGGTGACCCTGAGGAGGTGCCCACTGGAGATGGGGCATTCTTGGGCACTTCTGGAAACTCCAGCAGGGAATTGCCAGCAATTTGTCAGAACAGCATTTCATGGGCGGGCATCAGCACGCTGGATTGGCCTTGGAAATGCCCCTGGGCTGGGCGGTGCTGCTGCCATTCCGGAGCTATTTTGGACCCGAGATTAAGTGTCTTTTTATTTTGTTGAAATGGGTTTTAATTGAAGGCGCTGCTCTGCTCGAGGAGCACCAAACGAACGTGGTTTGGTGTTTTTCTTTCCCAAATCCTAAGGGGACGTGCCCCTAGACCAACATTCGACTGTTTTGTTTTTGGTTTTTTTTTTTCCCCCTTGGTCAAAAGATCCAGTGTGTGCTAATTCTGTCGGGCTCCCTCTCACTCAATCACTCATATTCAGTGCCCCCTAAAGAAACATTGCAGAAGCCAGAAGGGTAAGAAATTACCCAAATGAGCTGCCTGTGCTTCTCCCTCACATATCACACACGGAATTGTTGCCACCTTGCTGGGAAAATTAGCCCTGGCTTGGCTTATCAAATAACAGAGGAGCTGCTGTGCTGGGTCAGGGCAGGGACTGGCCAGAATTGGGGCTGAGAGGGAAAGGATCCTGCAGAATTTTATAAACAGATCTCCTAAATCAAATTTGCAGAGATTTTGCGCTAAGATTTGGTGGCCATGCGTTCCCCATACAGAAAAGATGTGCATTTTTCTTATCTAATCTGTGAATGCCCCCTGTTTAATCTGGGAACATGCTTAATTTAATCTGGGAATGTGCCTTTTTAAATCTGTGAATGTGCTTAATTTAAAGATAAAATGTACTTTTAAGTTAGAAAGGAACCCTCTGGTTTTATCACATTGCAAACTCCTGTCTTTGCCGAGTTCTGCTGAAGTTTTAATGTATAAATGGGCTCAAAAAATGTTTGACTTCATCCCAAAAATGTAGTTTTGCAGAAATCCTTCTTTAGCAGAATGAGGTTTTATCAGAAACTTTGTGGTTTTACATTTTTCAAAACTTTGTTTCAAGATTCACATAAATTTGAAAACATCAGGGATAAAATAAAGGCTAAAGCAGAGAAAATGAGTCGATTTTCTTCCTGAATCCTATTTTTGTTTCCTCTTTCTAAGACATCCAAAGACTTTTGCTTCAGTTTGACTCAAGACACGATAACAACAAAACAATCAGTTCAGCCATGGAGCTGAAAAATCAAACTTCCATACAAATGTATCTGTAAAAAAATATTTCTTCTGCCCCATTTCCTGGGAGCTGATGGAGGTGTATCTTTAATTAGGGTACGAATTTAATTAATTATTTAATTAATTTTCAGTCTAGACCCAGCAGAAGGTGAAGGAGAAGCCAGCAGCCATTGGGATGCTGGGAATGGTGGAGGAGGATGTTTGATATCCAGTGGCTTCCCGAATCAGCAGGACAAACCCCAGCCCTGCTTTGCCTCCTGCTGCAGCCAGGACATCCTTTGGAATGTGATGGCAGCAGGAATTCCATATGGGAACATAAAACCACATCCAAATTTTGTGTCCAAGGCCACGACGCCTTTGCTTTCAGGGATTTACAAAGCCCCACTGCAGCAAATGCAAATCCTGCAAATAACAGGAGACTGAAATGATAACCAAACCAGAATAACGAACCAAAAATCTGTCAAAATTCCGGATTTCAGGAATAACACAGGGGATTCTACTGCCTGGGCCTCTGATCTCCTGATGCCTGCTCTCTGCCCCCAGGATTCACCTTGTGCTCCACTTCATCCTCTGGTTTTTATAACTTACCTGGGGTTGTAAAGTTTCCTATAATTCAATTTGAAGCTTCTTTATTTTGAAAATTACATGAAATACCCAACGCTCTGATTATACATGAGAAAATGTGATGCACTGAGGCTGCATTTCAGCAACCAAAGCAATCCTAAAATCCCAACGGAGCAGCAAACGCTGCAGCATCCCATCCAGACACCCCCCTGCCTCCTGTTTTTATCAAGTCTGGTCTCTTTTCTTGGAGTTTGCTCTGCATCACAGAATTTTGGAGACTAAACCCCGATGAAAACTAGACCAAGTGAGATGCTGAAGGCAGCCTATGGATGAGGAGAGCGGGAGCTCCCAGGGTACACAAGGGGAGGCTCTGAGGCTCAGCAAGTGCAGGGACCTGCCCATCCTCATCCAGCACAGCCAAAAATCCCAGGTTTGAGCGTTTGGGAGCTTTCCCTGACTGTCCAGCTCTGTCCTGGGGTGTCCTGAGCAGCCCCGTGGCCGGAGCGTGCGGATCTGCGGCCGCAGCCTCCTTCCATCACCAGGGAGACAAAAACCCCCAACCCTTGCAGCTCCCCAGCCTTCTGCTGCCCAATTTATGTCCAATTTGCAGACTTTCAACATAGCAGCCTCACAGTTCATAAAATCAAACTCAGCCAGGGCTAAGTCTCTGGGTAATGGATTTAGGATCACTGGAGGTGTTACTGGCAGTTCATGATGGGTAACTTTCTTGTTAACTAAAGTCCCTTCTGCTAAATGAGTTCCAGGTTTAACTCCCCCCTAGTCCCAGCCTTCACTCTCCCTCCCCCCCTCCCCACCTTTTTTT
>VYXF01010706.1:145033-168433 GCA_013397295.1 Polioptila caerulea | reverse complement strand
CGCTGGTCTGGATGGGAAGGAGGGGGAGAGGAGGAGGTGGCACAGGACATTTTATTGGGCTGTGCATGGAGGGCTTTTCGTGGCCGGGGCTACGGGGAGCAGAGACAGAGGGAGAGAGAGGGGGGGAAAGGTGGGATAAGTCCGTCTTTGTGTGAGGGGAAGGTGCTGAAAGGAGGGCTGTGTGCTGGGGCCGGGGAGCAGCCCTCTGGCTCCGCTCGTCTGTGCAGGGCTCCGGAGCCAGCCCGGGGCTTTTCGGCTTCCGCAGGTTCCTCCAGGCACCGTGGGGAGCGTGGCCAGGCAGGGGAGCCATGGCAGGGAAACCATTGCTAGGAACAAGTTCCTAAGTTTGTTGAATTAGTTGTTGATTACTCTGTTCTTGTTGATGTTAAATGCCGTTGAGAATAAGCTCTTAAGTCCCTTAAGTTGATTCTCGTGTTAGTTGTTGATGTTAGGTACCAGAATAAATTACCTTGTTATTCTTGTCAACAACTGTATCCTCCCTGTCTGGTCGAGAAATGTGTCCGCTGCTCCCCAGAATGGCTCCTGCCACAAAATGAGAGGAGACATCAACCCCTAATATGCAAATGAAGGGGGGGAATGGTCCCATCTGAAGAAAAACACCCCTAGAACAACGAGTCCACGTGCCATCTGGAGGAACTAACAACATGCCTGACTGAAGAGAAGGCAGAGCAATCCTCCCATCACATTTTTAACTCATAAGTGTAGTGACCATAACCCAATGAAATTAGATCAGAGTGACACCTCTAGATTCTGAGCTAATAGGTGCCTTCCTGAGGACTCCTGTGAGGATGGAAGCCCCAGCTCTGCCTTACGACAAAGCTGCCATACTCCTCCTCCTCCTCCTCCTCATCACCCACGGGAGCAGCGGCGGTGTGAGCCACCCCTCGGGCTCCCACCCAAGGGCTGATCCTAATAAAGGCCATTCGAGAGGAGCTGGTCTGCTGACATATTTATATCACCATGGCAGGGAAACCACGGCCTGGACATGACAAGGAAACCATGGCCTGGACATGGAAGGGAAACCATGGCAGGGAAACCATGACCTGGATATGACAAGGAAACCACAGTCTGGTAATGGCAGGGAAACCATGGCAGGGAAACCATGGCCTGGTAATGTCAGGGAAACCATGGCAGGGAAACCATGGCAGGGAAACCATGGCCTGGTAATGGCAGGGAAACCGTGGCAGGGAAACCATGGCAGGGAAACCATGGCCTGGACATGGCTGGGAAACCATGGCCTGGTAATGGCAGGGAAACCATGGCAGGGAAACCACAGCCTGCACAGGGCAGGGAAACGCAGCCCCTCCTGCCATGGGCTCCCTGGGCTGGCAGAGCTGCCCAGACCCTGTTTTTGGGGCAGCAATGGGGGGCTCCATCAGCCATCACCCACCGGACCTTCCCTAGGGATCGCCTGTGTGCTTGTCTTCCTCCAGCACTGGCAAGGGTAAGTTCTGCAGGCCATGCATCATTTCCAAGTGCTACCCACCAGCCTTGCAGATTTTGAGGGAACATCATCAAAAACTTTTCTCCCTCTGACAGAGTTTCTGGCAAAACAAAAAAAAAGTGGGGCCGTCGTGTTTTGGTTTTAATCAAAGCAGCAGTTTTGTCCTTGCTCCTCAGGGCAGTTCTGCTTTCAAACATTCACCTCTCAAGTGTTTTCTTGGAAAATGATCACCCCAGGAATTCTATATCTCCTTCCACCACCCTGCACAGGGCCATAATGAATGGATCAAAACTAATGAAGAGGGTCAAAACTAGTGCTCAACACCATTTTCTGAAGTCCAGCCTCCTTGCAGGAGTCGTTTGCAGAGAGGTTCCTCACTCAAAACACATCTGAGGTGAAGTAATAATTCAAAGGTGTAAAAAATGCCCCATTCCAAACAAAAAAAGGGTGATATTTTTGGTCTACAGCAGCATTTTGGGTTGAATTTCAACCCCATCATCGTCTGAAGGGCCTCCAAAGACCATGACAAGCACAGACATGGTACTGCACAGAGAAAGGAGTTTGCAGGCCAAGTTTATCAACCTCCAACCCCACTAATGGCTGTATTTTACATTCCGGCTACAATCAAATGGACCCAGCAGTGATTTATTATTGATACCAAATAAAAACCCACTTGATAATCTCCAAGCGTTACCTCCAGGAGAATATTTCCTTTCCTTTCTGGAGATGCCAGACAACATTTTCTTATTCCAGCCTGGGAGAAGCCTGAAACTATAAATGGAATATTACAGGAATCCAGTGGAGGACTCTCCTCCACTCCATTTCATGGTTATTTGTTTGGGGTAACTCAGGAACTGTCATGTGAGCCCCTTTTCCTCTTGGAAGGGGCAGTGTCTCCCGGTGGCTGTGCCAGCTGCTCCCTCCAGCCCAGCCTGGATTGGCTTTCAAACTAAACAAATAATTTTATTTAAAGAAGAAAAAGAAGAAGAAATCGTTCACCAACCCCCCATGTCCCCCCAGCTCTGTTTGCTCTGGTTTTGTGACAAAAGCTGTGCTCTCTGTCGAGCAGCTCTCTGACAAAAGCCATGGGTGATATCTCACTAAAAAGCTCCGTTTTTAAAAAATAAAGTGATTTTTTTTTTCTTTTTAAAACCAGCTCATGAATATTGATTTCAATCTGCCATGGTTTCAGTCAGGATTTCCTGGTTGAATTGAATGATTTCCTGATTGAATTTCATCACTTTCAATCGTGTTCAATATCTCTGGGGAATTGCTGTGAACAGGGTTCTACTGATAGGGCAAAGGTGACTTAATTGGAACTAATCCTGATGAAGATAAAGATGAGAGACATTCCCAGGCTGGATCAGGACAACATCCACCTTCCCAGTGCCTTGTCCTGGCAGAGCCCAGCTGTCCATGGGGAAGCACAGGCTGCAGGGAGAGAGCAAAGACAGAAGGCAGGGCAGCAAAATCCTCCAGATCCTTCCAGATCCACCCTTTCCAAGAAGAAATTCCTCCTGCTGTCCAACCTGAACCTCCCGTCTGCCCTTTTCTTCCAGTGAAAGCCTCCAAATAATCCTTACCCAAGCCAATATCCCGGTCCTGTTGCACTTTCCCAGCTGCACCCCTGAGTCCCATTTGCAGCTGGGATGGGGTTGGATTCCCAGGCCACAGGCTCAGCAACCACATTCATTTTCAGCAACTTGAACAGCCAGGAAAGACTCTTGACCAAACAAATGGCTCCCCATAAACATGTCCGAGGAAATTAAGATGCTACAACTGATCTGCTTTAATAAAATTACGCGCTCGGCTCCGATTCCAGCGGTGCTCCCTGTATTTTCTGCATCGCGCCATGCAATTAATCCTTCCTAAAATAAACGGCCTGATTAAAATTCCATTATCCTGACAGTTCACAATAAACCATGGGACCAATGATCCCCTCTCTTTTTAACCTTTTAAGCCATTATAATTAATTCTGGATTTATGTCATTTGCTGGCAAATGTTCCGATCACCTTCCTAACTACTCCAACAATCCCAAACAGTTGCACTCCTCCAGCATGTAAACAAGGGACAATAATTGAACTATTTAACCTGATTCCCATTTCATGGAGTTCCCTTTGGACACAAAGCTCCGTATTGAGTTGCTCAGGATTGAGTTGTTTGCCTTTTTAATTTTTTTTTCAAGTCTCTAATTAAGTGCTCATTAAAAATAAAATAATAATACTTTGGAAAAAGACAGAGAGGGGCCTGAATTAGATTCTTTTGGTCCCATATTCAGTGAAGAGAGACCTGCTGAAGATCATTATTTTATGGTGTTATTTCAATCATATTTAAAATCCCAATATTTTCCTTCCCAAATTTTCTGCAATTCCCTGTTGTCCAAAGCCAACCTTCCTTAGCACGCCCTGTGCTTTAGGATGACAATGACTACACCCAGAAAAACACCCAAAATAATAATAATTTTGCCCAGTGGAATCACTTTTTGTCCAAATACCTCTAGTTTTCACAACAAACACATTATGGAAGTGACACTAATCTTGCAACCAAGCTTATTCTAGGTAAAATATCAGGTTTGAGGGGCTGCAAGGCCATCCCTGCCCCAACCTGAGGCAAAAGTACCAAGAAATACGGTTTATATTCTTTAAAAATCATGTAAGGGCAGATCAGCCAGCTTGGAGGAGGTAGATTTACTAAATCAACCACTCCTTAGCCTGCATTTTGTGGGTATTTTTATTTCCCTGTCTTACAATTTCCCTAAAAGAAACCAAATAACAAATGAGGTGATCCGGTGCTATTAAAATTGCCACTTAAATGAATTTGTCTTGGTTTGGGGAAAAGAGCATCAAAATGTCAGCTGCTCAAAAACACAGATCCAATCTCCAAATTTTTCAGAAGGTGGAAAATCCATTTCCTAACCAACCCTACTTACCACTGGGTACATGGGTTACTTATCCAAACTCACCCTGACCTTCAAAAATGTTTGGGTTGATGTCAGTGTTTGGGCTGAGGTTTGGTTTGGCCAGTTCTGCTTTTTCCATAGCAGTGCACCCATCCCTAGAAGAGATGGAATAAAAAGAGGAATTCTAAGCACACATAGACCCAACTATTTAATAGAAATAATAAAAAGTCTCCTTTCCCTCATCTTTATCTGACCGATGCTCACGAGCAGCACCACGAAACCCATCGGCCCCAACAGTGGCACCCGATGAAAAGGAGGAAAGAAAACAGATTTATGAAGCAGCTAAACTGTGTTTACATTGATAAATGAGCTTTCTAGAGATCCCCAAGTCCATTCCAAACCCCCTTTTTAGCAGCTCTTTACCAAGCCAGCTGCAGCATCCCCCTGGGACCTCCCCAGTGGCACTGGCTGCAAGCTCCCTTCTAAGTTTCTGCCGAGGTCTCCGGAGCAGTGGCCAGGTGTTGAGATTTAAGGATGTGCTGCTGCTCCCCTCAGCTGCACAGGATGGACTCTGGCCCATCCTGTCAGCACCCTGGGAACGAGCAAAGGCCGCCTTTGTGCGCGCCCCGGGCCCATCTCGCTCTGGTTCGAATTAAGAGCGGCGGCGATTTCCGCCGCCGGGGCTTTGGAGAAAGCTCCCAATGTTCTGTGGCCGTGCTCCGGTTGCAGCGCCATGGGAGGCTCCATGCAGATGCCAGCAGCGTTGTCTCACTTTGCTCCCGTGGTTTTGCTTCCCGAGGAGGCCGGGAAGGGAAGAGGACGTGGGGGTTAGGCCACAGCGGAGAGAGGGAATGGGAAAATGGAGTTGAGGATGAAGTGCAAGTTATGGATTGTTCCATGGACTGCAAAATTCCCAATTTCCTCCCATTGGCCTCCAAATTGTGATGGAATGGTGGAGAATATTCATCAGCGCAGCCACGGAATGGTTTGGGTTGGGAAGGACCCTGAAGGTCATCCAGTTCCACCCACACCTTCCACTGTGCCAGGGTGCTCCAAGCTCCATCCAACCTGGATATTCCAGGTCTTGGATATTCCAGGGATCCAGGGGCAGCCACAGCTTCTCTGTGCCAGGGCCTGCCCACCCTCCCAGGGGAGAATTCCTTCCGGATATCCCATCTAACCCTGCCCTCTGAAACAGCCCAGTCAGAGGCAGAAAATCTGCAGGCCAGGGTACAAAACCCCCTCAGCACCCAGAGCAGGAGCTGCAACCAGCATGAGCTGACAACACAGATGTGATGGTAATTTGAATCCAATAGAGATTGTTTAGAAAAACAGTTCCCTGCTCTGATCCTGGCACTCCCAAGTGTCCCCAGCTCCCAGGGAAGGCACAGACGGAGTGGCAGCAGCAATGAATGGTGATTTTCTTCAGCTGACTTTCCCTACACTCAGAACCTCACAATGTCCATGGACTGTGCAAACTCCCAGGGATGATTAATACTCACTGCTGATTAATGGCATGTTTACTCCAAGGCATGACTCAAGAATTACATGAACATTTTTCCAATCCTTTGCCAGATTTGATTCCTTTCCTGCCCTGTGTGCCACAGATACATCCTGAGATAGGGAGCAAAGCCAGGGGCAAAGAGAAGCTGGGGCTGCTCCATCCCTGGAAGTGTCCAAGGCCAGGTTGGACAGGGCTCAGAGCCACCTGGGACATGGAAGATGTCCCTGCCCATGGCAGGGGGTGAAATGAGATGAAATTTAAGGTCCCTCCCATCCCAAACCATTCCCTGATGCTGTGAAATCCACGCTCCTGAGGCCGTGCCCCGATCCTGGCCACAGAAATCCTCTCCTAAATTTGCCTCCGGCTCCTGAGCTGGAACAACCTCGTGGGGGCTGAGCTGACAGCACTGAAAGTACAGAAAGTCTCGTGCATACATAAATATATAAAGCTGGGAGGAAGCCAGGTCCCTGAAGGGAAGTCTATTGTACCCAAATGGTGCCCACAGGCCCGGAATAGCCGGGTGGTTTTGCAGGAGCAGGGAGGACACTTGGCCTGTTGACGTCCTGCTTTAAACAGCAGGGCTCAAAGTCAACAGCAGGGTGGTGAAAATATCTCTGCAGATTTATTTATTTATCTGCATTCAACCCAGCTTGCCCTTTCTTCCCAAGAACCCAACAAACAAATCCAAAAATGGGGGAGAGGGAGTGGTCAACTCGTTCTGGCTTGGCCTGGCAGGTTTTACCCTGTTCTCCCTCCTGGCTGTGGGAATCAATATTGGAAGATGATTTTGCATGTCCCATGTTTTTCAGGCTTGGGTGTGACAGCTCCATGGGGCTCGGAGGGTTTATCCCCAGCAGGATTCCTCGTGGATCCCAGGAGCATTGGAGGACAAGTGGGAAAAAATGAGAAAGGGAACCATTCCAAACAGCCCTGCAATGACACCAGCCCTGTATGGGTGCTCCCATCCACAGCTCCACAAAGTTTTCCTCCTTCCTTTTCCTTTTTCCTCCATCCTTTTCCTTTTCCTCCACACCTTTCCTTTTCCTCCTTGCTTTTCCTTTCCCCCCTTCCTTTTCCTTTTTCTTCCATCCTTTTCCTTTTCCCTCCTTCCTTGTCCCTTTTCCCTCCTTCCTTGTCCCTTTTCCTCTTCCTTTTCCTTTTCCCTCTACTTTTCAGCCCTGATTTCCAGCAGGGAAGTGCCTTTTGGAAAATATCTTTTACAAGCAAAAAAATAATTGCAAATACCTTTATTACAGATAATAGAAATTACCCTCTTTTATTCAGAGAGATTGCAAGATGTGGAACTTGGAGAATTATAACAGAGACTATATTTTAATTTTTGCTTTTTATGTACCCATTTCTTAATGAAATATTTAAAAGCAAAAAACAAACAAAAAAATTTCTATTTATCCTTAATGAGACTTGATAAAGCTTTTCCTGCATTCTGGATTTTTACAGCACTGAAAAAAGTCTTTTCAGTGTCGCTTTTTCCCCCTCAGACTGTTTATTAGAAAGTTTATTAATTTTTTTTTTTTACAAAACATCCATTTTATGGGAAGAACCATCTAAGACCTCAGAGCTGCCAGACCCTCAGACAGATAAATCTGAATGATTTTACTCCTGACAGTTCTGGCGCTGGGCTTTGCATCAATTTAATCCACACAACTCAATCTGCACCAATATATCAGGGGGCAAAAAATCCTGGGATGGTTTTATTTCCACTGCATGGGGGGAAATTTACAGTGTGAATTTGCCAAATTTTCCTTTAAATTTGCCTTGCTGCATCCTTTCAAATATCACAAACTGTTGCCTTTAATCATGAAGCCGCCACTGTTGTGCCCATAATCATTATCATCCTTTTTGCTTTCCTTCTTTCCTCTTTTCCTTTCAGAGAGAACCATATTTTGCTGGATTTTTTGGGTTTGATATTCCAAGATGTTGATGTCTCTGGATGGGTTTTCTCGGGCTGTGTTTCTTTTTTATGGGATATATGGAAGCAAAACCAGGCTCAGACCCTGCTGCTTCACAGTAAATTGGTGGAAATATCCAGGTCCAGTCCATAAAGTTTAGCAGAAATCAGGAGCACTTTTGGATGGACTGGTCCATGCCAGAGAGAATTCCCTCCATCCAGCCCTGAAGGTGACACCACTTTAAAGAATCCCACGGGGATAAATCACCAGACAAATCCATAAATCACTTTACAACCCTTAGAACATCTTTCATTCTCCTCCAGAAATTATTTCAAGTTTGTGTCTGAGCAACCCTTGGGCACCTTGCAGGAGATTGGGGAATATTCTGAATATTCAGCCTTCTTTTTTTTTTTGTGGCTGCTCTGGTACAAAGCCAATGGGATTTATATTTAGTCTGTGTTCCTGTCCCTATTTTATAAACACAGGAATTCTGAGACAAAATAATAATAGTGTGAAAATGGACCAACCGCAGTGACGGCAAAGGCAGGGATGGACTTTGGAGTTTATAGTTACCCAGCAAATGTTTGGCTCCAGCCGCGGGTCCCTCATGTAAGATTCACTTTTAATTACCCACTGCACTCATATCTGAGTCAAAAAAAATAAACAGAGATAGGGAGAAGGATACGAAAGGCAGTGGGCATGAAATCATGGAGTGGAAACCCAAAATGATGTATTTGCTTAATTTAACCAAGGCAGCTCAGCCGTGCCTCGGCCGTGCCAGTGTGGGCAGCTGGGGATTCGTGCTTTTATCTGCCCAGAGAAGATTTCATGCCCTTGGTTTATTTGTGTAACTCTGCTCCATTTCTAGCTGCAGCAGCACATGCTATTTACCATTTTGAAAAAGGTTGTCAAAATTCGTAGATATCACGTGTGCCTAGAACATAAGAAATGAAAAATATTTTCTTTTCCGTGTCCAGTAAATAATAAATATTTTAGATTTCATCCTTTCGCTGGTCATTTGACTTTTCCATTTGGAAACATTGCTGCTGTACAAGTCAGGAGTCATTCTAGGAAAAGAGAAGTTGTTAAATTACATTTTCAGCTATCTTGACAAGCCGTACTTGGCACAGTTTTCTCAGGGAACAAGCTGGTCTATAGATTTCTGAGAAATTAAAACCATATGGCAACACCTTGGAGAAAAAAAAAAGCAGCCCTTCTCTGGAAGCATCCTTGGAGTTTTCAAAATGTATGCAAATTAAATATGGTCCTGTTTATTTAGAAAGAATGTGTTCGGATTAGACCTGGACCCCTCATTCCTGCTCCAAGAATTAAATTGCCAATAAAGCCACAATGGGAGAGAACCTCATGATTACATTTCTGGTAATAAACTCAAGCTGAATTTTGGGTTAATTCTGGCTAAACTTGGCTTTTCTGCAGGCATTTAAATTAGGGCATCAATTAGAGGATGAGGGGTTTCCTCTGATAACCGGTGATGGTGTTGGCACTGGGAGGAGATGCCACTCGTCACTGGCATTGCAAAGGCTACAGAAGATGCCAGGTAAAGAGAAAAACTGCCAGAGAGAAACTGGAGCTCTGCAGAGCAGCACTGACCTGGCTCTGAGGACAGCCTGGGGACAGGAGGGCTCCCAGTGCTCCGGGGCACAAATGTCCTTCCAAAAAATCCCATTTGGGACACGGGGCCAGGGAGGTGGAGCCCCAGAACGCAGCTGGACAGGACCACATTGCTGGGTCAATGAATCTGAAATGGTTTCTTATTAAAATTTAGGGTCTCATTTCTGGAGGGCAGCGAGGAGAAGCTGCCTCATGGCGCCTCCTCCTCCTCACGTGCCGCAGCTGGAAAAAGGTGCTGGAAAAAAAAGTCCCTTTCCTCCTGAATTATCTGGTGACATTACAAGCTTTGACAAGAAGAGAAATCTCCTCCAACTCCTCCCCGGCCCAATATGTGGTCAAATATATGACTTCAGCGGAAAGCATTTGATTAGATGGATGTAGGGGATATAAAACCCTTCAATTGGGGACAGATCTTTTCATATAGGAAACATATTTTCAATGTTGGATTTTATGGCGGCGAGGAAGTGCGTAAAAAACTTTTCAGCAACATAATACCCAAAAAAAAAAAAAAAAGCTGAAAGCCCTCAATTTTCCCCTGCCTCTGCTGCTGTAGACTTCTTGTATATTTGCACATTTGGATATGATGACAATTAGTCCTGTGCTGCGGGACTGGATTGATTTCGCTGCCTGGGCCCCGTCCAGCTCAAACCTCGCAGGTTCAAATACAGAAGCTTTTGGTTAATGAACTCCAGAAAGTGTAAAATCCTGAGGCCCTGCAGTTACACGATCGCCCTTCCCAACAGCAGCACTAATATCTAACAAGGCCAGCTACTGTTCTACCCCTTTAGAAGAAGCTCATAAAAAGGAGGTTTAATTTGTCTGGGAAAAATAGACTTTAAAATTGAAAAAAAAAAAAAAAAGAAAAAAAAAAAAGTGAGTTCCCTGGTGGAAAAACATGCCTTGTATTATGGAGCCTTCCCCATGAAATGTCTTGGAAATTAGGCAAAGTTAACATGTCCAGTTGGAGCCGAGCCAGGAAATGAACAGTGGATGTTCTCTTGTAAAAATCCTGAAAGCTGCGAGGAACCCATAAACAGTTTGCAGAGTGAGGCAAAATGGAGCATTTTATGTTCCCTAATGGAAATTCAGCTTATTTGTACATGGATTCAAAGGGACAATGTGATGTCATCAAATGATTTAAGGTCAGCAGCACGGCAAGAGTCAATATTCAGTGGTGGATGGAAACATCCCATTCTTCCTGAGGTATTTCGGAGGAGCCACCAACACGGGGGTTTGTCTTGGCCCTCTGGAGCTGGTACAGGAAAACCTCAGCAGCTCTATTCCTGGAATTGCAAGGTGGGAAGTTTACTGTTACCATCAGTGTAAGGAGGGCTTGCAGGAATATTGGGAAAAATTTGGGTTTTGTTCTGCAAACAGAGACATTTCCTAGAGAAAAACCTCACCTTTGGGTGGTGGGGCTGAAGGAGCCACGCGTGGGCAGAGTTGTCTCCAGGATTAACGAGGAGATGGGCAGGTCAGGGATTCCAGGGCAGATTTCCTCCAGAATTTTCCGACAAATTCCAACAGATTTCCTACAGAAAAAGGGGTCCCTGGAGGGCCAAACTTCCTCCTGAGGAGAGGGAGCTGGGATGTCCCTCAGCCTTGGACTTGCAGCCAGACACCCTTCCCTTGTGCTCTGAAATGTGAGAGTTGAGCCTTTCTTTCACAAAATGACTTCAATTCGTGCAGTGGTGTGGAGCCTGGGGTAGAAAAGATGAATTGTGGAGCCTTGTCCAGCTCTCATCCCAAAACTCGAGGGCCAGCTGAGGCAGGAAGAGCCCTTCCATGTTTTGTCCAAGGGCAGAGGAGAGCAGAGCAGTGGAAGGTTCAGTGTGGGGCTTGCAAACAGGTGAAGAGGAATATTTTTGCCCAGTTAATATAATTCCCCTTAAATATTGAGAACTGCAAAATTTGTTCTCCAGCAGTTACCTGAACATCCTCAAAGCTCAAGTTCCATTAAATAATCCTTTTTTTCCCCCCTGAAACTCTCTAATGAAAAGACACTTCCTCTTAAGCTTCTTGAGCGGAGTGTGAGATTGATTTTTGAGTAATTTCTGTTCCTTGTCTGAGTAGTTTTGTTCATTACTGTCATTTCTATTGTAGGAAAACATCCACATCATTTTGATAAGGGATGTCTTGCACTGCTCTCAGTTCTAAGCATTACCATCCATTTAGAAATTGAATAAAACCTGGTCTAACTCAATTTTAGCAGAAAGAATCAATTCAGAATTAATCTCTAATCAAGGATGAGTTTGCAAATCTAAGCTGGTGAAAGAACTCCACATGCTGGGCTCAGTAGGAATATTAAAAACCTCATCAGGAATGGTCTGGCTGATGAGAGGGAATAAAGGAATAATAGAAATAATTAATATAAAAGACTCAAATAACAGAACTCAAGACACACAGAAGGAGCACAGAGCTCACCCAGGAATCTCTCCAGGTCATGGTGTTGCTCTGTTCAGACACAGCTGGATTTCCTTTGCAGATGTTTTCGGCAGGGTTTGTGGAAGGGATCAGGAAGATCCTGATTTTTACAGAAATCCACAGGCACAGCAACATGACGTGAGATTACTCAGGTCAGCTGGAGGCAAAGAGCAGAATACAGGAGATTTTTATTCCCTGACTTCTATCTCCCAAGCGTTTTCGTATTCCCTGGATTATGATCCATTCATTCTAAGAAAATTTCTGGGATAAGATGAGAGCTCGTGCTCTGAAAAAATGGGAAAATGGGAGATCTTCAACCACTTACTAAGAAATTAATGCTAATTTTTAAAAATTAAAGCTTTTCAGTTTCTTTCTTTCGAAGGAAAATTCTCCATCAGTCTAGATTTTTTCTAGCAGTTATTTGTCTCCCACCTTGGCAGGAGGTGAGTGGAACAAGTCCCCATTTCATCCCCTTGCTGTATTTCATGGCAGCTGCCAATTTGGGGGTGGGAGAGATGGGCCAAAAGCAGGTGGTGGGCTCCAGGAGCTGATAATTTAGGAGTGACATTTATTTGTATAAAAAACAGTGCCTTCCCTTCCCTACCTGTAAGGCAGGGCCCTTTTCACGACTCTTGCCCACAGCTGCAAGAAAAGCAAATTGGAATCAACGGAGATGCCAAGAACAGCACTTGCTGGTTGGGAACATTGCTGGTTTATTATAGGAAAATACCTGTATCACACTCGTAAAGAAACTGTTAAAAATGGAGGTAGGCTCCCC
Source organism: Polioptila caerulea (assembly GCA_013397295.1). Lineage (NCBI taxonomy): Eukaryota > Metazoa > Chordata > Aves > Passeriformes > Certhiidae > Polioptila > Polioptila caerulea. The sequence continues at coordinate 155,820 of VYXF01010706.1, read as the reverse complement.
TTTCTACCTCCTTGCACCTCCCCACGCCTCCACACAAACCCTGCCTTTCTTCCAGCCCCAGTTCCAGCCACCTTCTTGCCCTGAGCATCAAGGAAATCCCAGACAAAGCCCTGTTGGAGCAGGAGGGATCTCTCTTTCTGCTGTGATTCCAGAAGATTTCGATCCCCACGGTGCAGTTTGGGGTGCAGCAGGGATTTCACTCCCAAATCCTGCCTGGGAGTTGCAATCCCAGCAGCACAGGTAGGTTTGTGTGCCTTGCGCTCATCCTGCCACAAGCAGATGGGATTCTGAAAGGTTCCACTGGATACACCCCCAGATGTTGCTGGGAAGAGGAATTGAGAAGGACAATGCACCAATCTGTCCTCCTCAGCCTTCCTGTGGAGCTGCTTGGGGCTGGAGCTGAGCAGAACCCGCTGGAAAAAGCACAGAATTTAAACTTTGCTTTCTCCCAGGCCGACTGAAACCAAATCCTGATATCAGGGCCGAGTCCTTGTGGGAGCCGAGCCAAGTCTTCCACACATTCCCTCAGGTAGGAAAGTGCTGAGCAGCATTTCAAAGCCCAGTCCCTCCCAGTTTTCCCTAAAAGAGCTCTTTGGTGGCTCCCTGGGCTGTGGTTTCTGAGGTTCCCGGGCTGGACACGGGGATGGAGCCTCTCAGGGAGGGATTTTCCCTGCTGGACAGATCCATACCCCCACCCTGTGGCATGACCTGGAGCCCACAGAGCCTCAGCATTCCTGCTGGGACATCCTCCTGCCTCCAAGATTGGAGAAGAAGGAGCAGGATGGATCAGAGGGGTGACAAAGAGGATGTGACCCCAAACTGCTGGAGGACAGCAAACGCAGAGCTCGACCCTTCTCCATGCACAGCAAAAAACTGAAATCAAATTCAGCGTATCAAGAAAGACCCTCTGGCTTCCCTGTCCGTAGGGACAGAGGAATTTAACGCCTGGAATGCAGCCAAAAGCTGAAAGATCTCATTACTTTAATGTCTGCACCAGACTATTTCATTGCTCTGTGACATTTTCATTCTCCATCAGAACATCCACCCCCAAACCCCTCTGTATAAAACTTCCCTCCAGCAGCCCCCACAGGGGGAGCCCAGCAGTTTTTGGGAATTATTATAGCTTCAGACAACCAGGGGATCTCCACACCCAGAGCCCCAATTTCTGTTATGCCACTGTAAATCTAGAGAAACTCCAGTTATTCCACTGGGCTTGGGCTTGGGGAAGCCAAAGTAAACACAAAGGGTTGTCAGAGGAGTTATATCACATTGGCAGCGGTGTAAGTGAAAGCATAATTTGCACTATTTTTTAATAATATGGTGTCTTAGATCATTAGGAATGAGGTCCTGCAAACACAGCCGTGAGGAACTTTCTTCATGGGAGCAGCTCCTGTGCTGGACATTCATGTGAGGAGTGGGAGTGTGCCAGAGGTTGGGATTTGAGCCCAATCCATCCTGACTGGCAGCAGCTGGAGCTCTGGTTTACTGTGCTCAGACAGAAAAATATCTGCTGGGTCAGGCCCTGCTGATAACAGCACTCAAGGATGATAAAAATAATAGCTGGGAGACCTTGCAAAAGGTTTCTGGTGGATTCTGTAAAGAAAATCTTGAAACTTCAGGGTGGTAGGGCTTGTAAAAGATGTAAAAATCAGCCTGGCTTTGTGTGCCAGCCTCAGAGGCAGGTGAGGGATGGAACTTCTGGCTTCTCTGAGTTATTTGGCTTTAAAATCATGCGGAAGATGGGAAGGAAGTTACAGTTCAGGAAGAAATCCCTCATGCTCGCATCTCAGCGCTCAGCAAATAAAGACAATTCCTGTCACAGGCACGGCTGGAGCAGAGCCCAGACCCTTCCCAGCCACCCTGCAGGACACACAGTCACCCCCACATTGATACCCCCCGAAAACCAAGGACAGCTCTCAGCTCCAGAGCCACTGGAGTGCAGGAGCCAAGGGAGGCCAATGGAAGGAGGAGCTGGAAGGGCAGATCCTGCTCCCACTGAGCTCAGAGCAGCACTCTCAGACCCCTGGGTTTTTCTGGTTTTGCCCCAAATGAGGTTCTGGGGACAGTTTTCCACTCTGGGGGAGGTTTTAGGGGTATCATGGAAAGGTTCCTCACTCAGAAGGTGCTGGGCACTGTCCAGGCTCCCCAGAGAATGGTGACATTCCCAACGCTGCCAGAGGGTTTGGACACTGCTGCCAGGGATGCCCAGGGTGGGATTTTGGGGTGTCTGTGCCGGGCCAGGGGTTGGATCAATGATCCCTGTGGGTCCCTTCCAGGCCAGGATGTTCCACAATTCTCTGATTCCATGAACTAAAGTGAAATATTACATTCAACTCCTTCCAGGTAAAAGATTTCTGGGGGTCTAGGAGTGAGAAATGGAGTTTGTTGGGGGGTTGTTTTCAATGGAAACTTATTCCAATATTCCTTTAAAATATGTTCCAGGGAAAACACAAGGAAATTAAGTTCCCCATTCCTTCTCCCCCCATCCCAGATCCATTCTGAGACATAAACCAACACCCTGAGATTTCATTTTGAAGGCTCCTTTCTTCAGCTTTTTCGAGACAAATTTTACCTTGCCTAGAGTTTTAAATAGTAATTAAAAAAAAATCAATTAACGATGGGTTTTTACGGAGTGGGGAGGAAGGTAACTCACCCCATTGGTCATACATGGATTTCTGGAGACACAAGGACCAGCAAAGCCTCAGTGCCCTGGTGTGGAGCTTCCTGCAGGTCCCACGGTGTGGGGCAGCCCCTGGGGTGCACAATTTGCTACAGAGGCCCCTCATTGCAGAGCTGCCCTGCCACAGGGAGCCGAGATGTTTTCCTTGGCCAGAGGCACTGCAGGAAATAAATTATTCTGCAGCCAGGGCTGGGCATGGGGTACAGAGAACTGGACCCCTTCCCAGTGGCCTCTTGCCTGGAATTGGCTCTGGATTCGTGGAGCTGAGTGGGATTTGCAGGAGGCAGATGTGGATCAATTCCCAATTTGGGTTTATCTCGTCACGTCACGAAAGGACAAAGTGGTGCCTCAGCAAATCCCCCTCAGCAGGACCCCGTGTGTCTCCTACCAGAGCTGGGAAGCTCAAATTCAGCCCCATCTCTGCGTGTTTGGTGCTCAAATCTTGTGTTTTATCTCTTCTTTCACAGCTGGGCAGAAAAACTCTCAGGTGAACTCGTTTCTGGTGGAACTCCATCAAAACCACGTGTGAAGGTCTCCTAAAATGATGTGTTATTGTGAACCTCATGGCAATGGCAGTTATCTAAAACAGGGGGGAAAAGCCCCTCAGACAATGTTCCCTCCTCAAACACGTTTCCATTCAGAGGAGAGAAAAAAATCCTCTCAGCTTTTGCTTTTAGTCACTAAAGGTCAGATTAAAAATAGCATTTTTGATAATCACTTATGGAATTCAAGGGCATCCAATGAAAAAAACTCAGCAAGATGAACTTAAATGTGTTTCCCTTTCAAAAGTAAGGTTGTGTGTGGTCAGGTAAATAAATATTGTGCTCTGTTATGGCTTATCTGGCTCTAGTCAAGTGCCTGTCCTCTCCTTAGGATTTCCCTTGAGGATTTCACTCTTTCAAAATCTTTACATATACCAGTTTTCAAGCAAGGGAGACATAGCAGGGCTTGACAATCCTCTCTGTCCCGCAGAGGTGCTGATGGGATTTCATGGAAGCCACAGCAGCAGCTGATTCTCGTGTGGAGGAGGCAGCCTGGGATCTCTCCTCCTCTGAGCTGTTCTGCACATTTACTGGAAAAGGAACAAGGAAAGTGCTCTCAGATGGGAAAAATCACTTCCAGAAGCTGGTTGTGCAGCAGGTCACACAGTAGCTGCTGGGAAGGACCAACCCAAATCAGGGCAATGCAGGGTGGCAGCTCCAGGCTGACATTTGGCTCCGTTGTCGCTGAGATTTTCCTCCTGCCAATGTTTTACCACAACCCAATCCCACATTTTACGTGACAAAGTGGGGAATTTACTCCTTCCCAGCTTTACATTTCCCCCGTCTGAGAAGTGCTCCAGCAGAAATCCATCCCATGTGATAAGGTAAATCCTGCATTATTGAAAGTGAGGGAAAGGGAATTCTTTCGCAGCGCTGGTGAATATTGGAGTGGGTTTTTTTCCCCAGGATGTCTGGCTGTTATTTCATCTCACCCATCCACACAAAATAATTGGGAAGTCAAAGCACAGCAAATATCTCCTGGTGCTCGTTGGCCACGACTGGGACATTATTGGGGAGTTAAGTGGATAATGGTGTGAAATAAGCCTATAAAAACCAACACACTTCAGAGTTAATATTTTTTCAGGGTGCAGTTAAGTTACTGTGACACATCTGTCATAACTCTTCTGGGGAGCTTCAGAATGTGTCTGATCTTTCCCCCTCGGAGCTGAAATGGATCTCCTGAGCTTCAGGAAACCCAATCCCCACAGGTCACTGGCAATAAGCTCTGGAGTGTCAATACAGGCTGTGGTTACAGTGGCAGCCTGCAAGAATCCAAGGCCTCATCCTGGCCTGAGGAATCTTCTTTTCCACCTGTGCACCCCTTCTGCAATTCATTTTCCAGGCTCTGGGCAGGATATTCTGGCACCCATAGCCCAGGGGAAGTTCCTGCACCAACCCTTCTAAAATCTCTCTGCAAACTCCTGGATGAGGAGAATCAGCCTCAGAATCCTGTGAAGCCAATGGTCGCTGTCCTGGACTAGAATGGACACTGAGGCAAAAAAAAAAATAAAAAAAAAATTCTCCCTGATTCATCTGTTCTGTTTGTGTTTTCATACTTCATTAAGAAAAGCATTCAGTGCTAAGAATTTCTTTCTAGCTGAAAATAAATTAGCATGATTAAATTTTATTATAAACTAATGGAGGCTCTAAAAAAAGTTGAGTAAAAGGTTCCACTCATCAAATAGAAATGTCATTCTAAGGCAAATATTCCAGGATGTTTGGGAGGCTGGAGTTCCTGGGCTGGTTTATCTGAGCACTGATGATAAATTCCTCCCTGAGGAATCACTTTACTCTTCATCACCCAGCAGAGTGATTACTCTTTTTAGAGTTTGCAAGCTAAAAGCAACCTCAGTCCAGGCTGGGAAGTGACAGTTTTCTGTCCCCAGGTGCTGTCTGTGCTCCCAAACGGAGCAGCAGAAAGGCAGAACCAGAGATTCCAGTGGCCAGGTCTGCTCTGGGCCCCAGACACCCAAAGCTTTGGGATTTCTGTCCAATCCAACTTGGAAATCTCAGTTCTCACTCTGAGTCTGGGCTGACTTTGCCATTTAATCCACATTAAAGGAGGAGAATTGAAAGGAACTGAAGTTATTCACGTATAAAAATGGAAATGTCTTGGATTCCTGCACCCTTCAAGGACCACTGTGGTGCCTGGGATTAAATCCTGCACTTCTAGGCCGAGCTCTCACAGACCCCATCCTCTGCATCATGTTAAGCACAGATTTCCAGGATTTTGGCTGAGCTCAGCCAGGAGATGGGATTCATTTCCAGAGGAACAGACCTAGCCCTGGGTTCTGCTTTCAAAGAAACCTGAGGGTGTCAGGGCTCAGAAAACATCTTCAAACCCAAACCATCCTCCCTGGCTTGGCCAAAACCCAAAATCCAGCTGCAGTTTGCTCCGTTTGCAGGACAGAGGGGAAGAAACTGAGTAGAATCTCAGTTTCCAGCTTCAAAATACCTGCAGACATTGCCTTTAATAGGGATATTGAATGCCATTGAATGATTCGAGGGGGTATTAAATGAGGAGCAGATATTTCATCCCATGGCTACGGGGCAGTTTTTCAGCTCTGATATTGAGCACCTCTCTCAGCACTGAAACAGGGAGCTCCAGGGCAGATGGTTGGGGTGGAAATGTTCTACAGAGCCGCAAGTTTAGAGCTAAAGGGGTTAAGGGCTTACAGTGAAACAAAACTCGAGTGAAATCAAATCAAACCCTCCGTTCTGTGCTGATGCAGTGGTGCTAAAAGGTTAACTTCCCAAATGGGCCCGCTCTGGAGCCGATCCTGTGGTGGCTCTGTGGTTTCCGCCTATATAAATTTGATAATATTTTACAAATGCAGTATATGAAATATATTCTTAACATGTGTTTAATACATTTACAATCTATTAAAATGAAAAACAGAATACGCTTCAAATACTGCTGGGGTATTTGCTTAATGCAGTATGTCTGGAACATGTTAAACATTATTTTAGAGGTAATTGAAACATTTCACACACATTCACCCTGCGTGCTGCGTGTGTGCACTGCATGCACTGGGGGCACACAGGATGGGTATGCAGCCTGAGGATGGAGAGCTTCTGGCAGCACAAATTTCCCTGGAAGCACAAATCCCCTGCACCTTCACCCCCCAGCTTCACTTGTACCAAATAAATGAGATCCAAATTTACCCCGGGCAGGCAGCTCCCAAGTTACAGGGTATTATTGCAGCTCATTTCAGCACAGAGCCTGTCAAAGCAGCCATTAAACCCTTCTCAAATGGATATTTCTGTAAATACACACGGGCCGGGAATATTCCTGGGTAAGTATTTGCTTAGTTTCACAACATGTTCCTCTCACTCATGCCAATGTTCCCAAAAAGTGAACAAGGTGTGGGGAATAATGCTGGAGTGGACTCCTCCTTCCTGCCCAAAGAAAAGGCCACAAAGGTTTGATTATAGTCTTTTTCTGTTAATTGCAGGCTTTTCCTCGTTACCTCCATGTCAGGTTCCTGGACAAGGCAGGACGATTAATAAATTGAATATCCCTCGTTCAGGTGATAGAGTGGCTGTCTGTGTTCCTGGTTTAGTGGAGAGCAGTGAAAAATGGGATTTATTTCCACATGTCCCACATTTCTGCCTCCTCCCTGACATTTTCTCCTCCACTCCTGGGCTGAGGAGCCCACACTTCACTTGCCACGGAGCTTTATTTTCCCATTCTTTCAACTTAAAGCACCAAATTGTGCCATAAATCCTGGGGGAGATGGGAGTTGCACTGCAGGCTGGATGTCAGGAGAGCTGCACCTTGTGCTGAGAGATTTGCAGCTTGGAAAGGGCCCATTTGTGTCCCATTTAAGCTCCTACAGCCAAAAAACTCTGGCTTTTCTTTGCTCACGTGGCGATGTCTTGTTTTGTGTTCAGGATCCAATCTTTTTTTGGAGATAAGAAAGCAAATTTATTCAGGAAGAAACAAGATGAGGGATGAAAGGGAAGGACTCTGCGCTCATGGAAATGAGATAAGAGCAGTGCTTGGAGGGTTTGTGTCTCAGTCTCGGACAATGAGGACCTTGATGTCTCAACTCCTCGTTCCCAGCGGAGTATTTCCTCCATCCACAGCCTCCTCCCAACTTTTTTAATCCTCCTAAAACCCTCTCCCTCTGCCAAGTAATGTGGGCAGCCATAAATTTGCCCTGGTGGTGGTAAACTGCAAACAATTCATCATTTCAGCCTCGGTTCGGACGCTTGCTCAAGCTGGGAGCCATTAGAAGCAAAAATGCAATTAATCCAAGCCTAAAGTAGACAGAATTAAGTCTCATTAGAGAGGTTTGGGGATTTTTAGTAATTTCTGTATCATCCTTTCTGCATAGGTCCTTCAGGGAGTTGTCTCAGCACACATGTTCAGGTAAAGTGGAATTATTTTGAAATTATTTGATGTGTGGGAGCAGATCAATCATTTCCAAGGACAACTCCAGCAAAAAGCATCATTTTAATGTATCCTTTTACTGTCCCTCTCCACATTTCTTCTCTATCTCAGGCAAACAGAGAGATTGGACTTTATATTCCACTTATTTCAACAGAAATAACCTTGTTTACCAGTGGAAGCTCAGCCTGTGCAATTTAAAAATAAGAATTATTCCTCATTGCTTGTTTATAATAATTATAAATCTAATAAATATTTATGGATTTATAAGTTACAAAAAAAACCCTCTCCTTTTCCAGCTGTATTAATGTGCTCTGTTCCTGCAGGTGCTTTAAGACATCTTGCGGACAAAAAGGACAAACTATGAAAGGGTTTTGCTAAAAAGAAAATGTTAATTTCAGCCATAAATGTTCTGTGTTCCTCCCCAAAGGCATCTCTGAACGATCCCTTACAGCTCTTTTTTAAAAATCTCTTTAAAGGTCATGGCAGATCTTAAATGTCAATATAAATTTAAATTTAAATGTGCAAATGTAAATTTAAATGTGTAAATGTAAATCTAAATTTATGGTGATTGTCTCTGTATTTTGGCTCTGAAATGGCCAGGAAGTTCAGGAATCATTTCCACCTCCCTGGATAATGCCCATAATTTGCTCTTTCTGCCTGATTTTGTAAATCCTGATTCCCCGAAATGTTTGCCTGAGGGGCAAAGAATCCCCAAAATCTCCCCAGTTTCATTTGATTCTCATTTTCAGGCTGGATTTTCACACCTCTGGGAAATGGAGGCACAACCAGCACAGAAATTTGGTTTCTGTGTGAACATTTTTGGCAAGGCAGGTTTGATTCCTCGCCTCCTCCTTTTCCTTTCATCTCCTCCTCCTCCATCCCACCCCATCCAAACCCAAGGTGCCCTTTCCAAAGGAAAGTTTGGAGATTACAAATTGGAATCAACTTCATTTCAGCAGTAAACAAGCAAAGAAACGACCACATCGGTGTCAAGTTCTTGATAAATATTAGGGCTGACGTAGGTTGGGGTTTTTCCTTGGATTTCTGCTGGCTCTTGGTGTTCCAGGAATTCCTTTTTTTTTAATCCTCATAGTTTCTTTATTATTTTTTTAAATGAGCTGAAGTCGTTTTCCAGCCCATGACCATGGAGTGCATTGTATTCATTATTTAGTGACATGGTCACAAGCAGAAAACTGTCTGAAATCATGTCTTGAACAGGCAAATTTAGCTCCAGATATTTATTTTTCATAATTTAAGGAGAGGTGTTAACCAAGGGCTGTGTTCGGTGGGTCATAGTGGCAGCTAATTTTACAGAGAAGAATCTACAAGATCATTAATTCAATTTAACTTAATCTAATTTAACTTGATTCTATTTTATTTTACTTTTTCAACACTTGTCCCGTGGAGTCCTCAAACCCTAAACTTTGTACCCGAATAAAAACCCCACAGGCACTGACTTTGCAAAGCAATGAGGAAATTTCCACATGAAAAGTCCTGAAAGCAGCCAGGGCAGGAATTCTGTGGCTCAAGCAGAACTTATTAACCACAAGACATTGCTGAAATATCAACCAGATGCTTTGCCCCATCCTAGGCTGAGTTTTAACTCTGTGTATGAATCAGCTCTGGCCATTTTTAAATCAAGGATTGGCAGAAGAGTGAAATCATTGTGTGATAAAAATGGGAAAAAATTGATTTTATATAAAACAAGAAACTCTGAGAAAATGAGAACTCTTCAAAAAGGGGTGACATGATGACAAATTGAACTTTCCAGGTCTAAGAAGCCTCGAGGTTTTTTTTTTTCAGAGCAGTGTTTCAAATATAGGAGTGGCTGAACCGCAGAGAAATCCGACTGCCCACATTTTCCAGTGAGCGTCCCTTGGAAAACAGGTGACTTTGCTGGTGTGGAATGAGAGGCTTGAAAAATCTGTGCAGTGGGTGAATCTAAAATAAAGTTTAATCAGGACATGGCAGCCCTGAGTGCCTCCCTCTGCTCAAAGGTTCGGAAATCTTTACACAATATAGTGAATTTCAGCAGACCCTGAATAAAACTGTGATGGAAGGATCCAAATAAATTAGGATTTATAAGGGTGACTCTCCACATTCCAATATTTGCTTGGGCCAGTGGTCCATCCACTGGAGAGATTCTTTCTCATGGGTCTTCCAGAGCTCACCCAGAAGTAGAAAATATTTTTAACTTGATGGGCACAGGATCCGTGTGGAGAAGGATTAAAGTCCCTGAAAAGAGTAAAAGGAGAGCTGGAAATTCTCAGTTCTGTGGGACCAGATGAAGGCTCCTGCTGGTGGAATTTGAGGGATTTAGCAATGCAGCCCTGAGGAGAAGAGCCACCCCTTCCACCCTGACACAGCATCCCTCTACATGGAAACTAGGTTATTTAAAAAATCCTGGGCAATTCCTGCAAAAGATTGGATATTCAGTTGGATTTTAGGGATCAAACAGTGATCAAGCTGATGGTTTGCTTTCACAGCACTCCTGCCTGTTTTGTGGATGTTCTGACAATATTCAGGAGCTGCATTCCTGGTGGTGCCCAGATTCCTGCTCCGATAAATTCCTGCAGGTTGGATGAGCACTGCAGTCACATTGTCAGGCAGCAAAGGCATTCATTCCATCCCTGGCCAGCAAAATCAAGCTATTGTGAGCATTAAACACCCTTAATTAACTCATCAAAAATAATGTGGGCTTATTGCAAGATTTGCTCCTCCAATTAATCTGCACTATCTGCCTGCTGTTTCCATTTCCCGGTCCCTTCCCAGCATTATCTCTCTGAGCCCTGCAGCTGCCCCACCTCAGCCTGTGGCCTAGGCTGGGCTGGGTTTGTTTATTTGTACTCAGGCTGGAAACCTCCAAAAATAAACGAAGGCTCAGGTGTGGAGCAGGGATGCTGAGTGACTCAGGAGAGGCCTCGGCCCAGGAGTCACCGCTGCACCCAAGGCCCTCACTCCCCCTTGGGCGAGACAAGGCCTCGGCCTTACATTGGTCATTCCTGATGTAGAACCTTGTTTTCCCCACTTCTCTTTGTTTTCTCAACTTCTCTTTTGTTCCACTTGTGAAAATGGCTCCTGGTGTTCCAGTGTCTCGGTTTGAACACCAGGTGTCTGCTAAGGAAGGCAGGAGCCTCCCCTGGAATGGAGAATGGAAACCCCCTCCCTC
>VYXF01010706.1:108628-145014 GCA_013397295.1 Polioptila caerulea | reverse complement strand
ATGGCTGGGCCTGGGCTCCCTCTGGGAATGCCGTGCAAAGGCTGCTGGCTGTGCCAAAGGCCAGCTGGGATCCAGGGAGGAATGCTGGGCTCCTGGCCTGGCTGCAGCATTTCCCAATGGGATGATGGAAGGGCCCATGAGCAGAAGATCTGTGCCTGGAGGGAGGCTGGGTCTTGGAAGAGATAAAGAAACTGCCCCAGCTGGTTTCTTATCAGCTGGGGATGGACAGAAGATTACACCACCCCCCACCCCAGTTCCAACAGATGCTGATGGAATACACACCCCTTGGTTTCATTTTGCACTGCAACTCATGACATCCAGGATCTTTTTTTTTTTTCCCCTCATGGTGCATCTTTTTTTTTTTAGTCTTTATTATTTTTTTAAATGAGTTGAAGTCGTTTTTCAGCCCATGACCATGGAGTGCATTGTATTCATTATTTAGTGACATGGTCACAAGCAGAAAACTGTCTGAAATCATGTCTTGAACAGGCAAATTTAGCTCCAGATATTTATTTTTTGTGATATAAGAAGAAAAACATAACTTCTCCTTGAACACATGATAGCTCCTGCCTGGGCCTGAATGAGACCAGGCCTAGACCTTGCAATTGGTCATTTTTGATGCAGAACCTTGTTTTCTCCACTTCTCTTTGTTCTCTCAACTTCTCTTTTGTTCCACTTGTGAAAATGGCACAAAAAAATCTGGGCTGTCCTTCACTGAGAGTTACTCAAAGCTTTGTCAGAGTCACCTACTTCCAGGCAGCCTTAAATCTTGGATTTTTCAGCCTGGCTTGGCTTTTCCCTGATGAACAGCAGTGGGAATGGGCTCTGCTGCATTTCCCTCATGGCATCCCAGCCCTTGCTTGTGGAAGGAACAGGACTCAGTGATGTTCTGCTGCTCCCAGGACGAGCCATGGATCCTCCCGGGGTGTTTTTCCTACAAATATTGCTCAGACAAAACCAAACAAAACAATTGGTGGCTGGAGCCTCCCTCAGGCTCCTCAGAGATGGAAACATCCTCTGGGTTGGTGACCAGGGACTGGCTTCAGGTGAGGCTGGGACAGGGACAGAGACACTGCAGCATCTGTGTGGGGTCAGGCTGGCACTGGGTGCATCCAAACCCCAAAGGAAAGCAGGGTGCAGAATGGGACAGCAGCGCTGGCACTGGTGTGCCAAACTTGTCTCTCCCCAGGGATATGGTGGCAGGACTGTCCCTGCTGTGTCCTCAACACCTCCCAAGGGACAGATCCTCCGTGACAGCCCAGTCACACCTTCCTGGACCCACGGGTGTGGCCTTGCCATGACAGCATTCCCACCCCCGGGGCTCATGGATCCACTTTGGCTGGCGGAGTCCTCATCCTTTCCAAGTGTCATGGTGAGTTAACCCCATATTCCTTCCCAAAATGCTCCTATCTTTCCCTTTTTAGAAAATATCCCCTGCTCCTAAAGTTTCCAGTCTTTCTCCAAATGACTTACCTCTTTTCTTTTCCTAATTTTTTTCTTCATTTCTTTTTTTTTTTTCCCTTAAAGAAAGTGAAATCTGTGTGCTTCCTTATTAAGCCACTTTATTCTTGGCAGGCTTTGAAAAAAAGCCCTACTTCAGCAATTTAAGCTTTTCTTCCTGGAGGCACAATACTCAGACACGAGGAAAAGTAAGTTGAGAAGACAAAATAAACATATTTTTTCAGGAAGACTCGAAGCCAAGTGGAGCTTTCAATGAATGATTTGAGAGAGTTGCTGCTTTTGATATGCACAAATACATCCCAGCACTGCAGGCACACACCACATCCCTGGATTCTGTGGAGCTGGACAGGGAGAGGGGGGAAAACCAGAATAGATATTGCAGTTTGTGCCTCACAATGGCTTTGAAATGCAAGCACAGCTCAGGAAAGGTTGTGCGAGTTCATAAACGATGAATTTTTGTTGCCCAGACTAAAAGGGGGAAGGGAAAGATCCTCCATTTTTCACTCATCCCTAAAATAATCCAGAATATTTAAGGATCTAGAATACAATATCCTAAAGCTTGTATTTGCTTCTTACTCTGCATTTATTTGCTTAAATAAGAAGAGATAAGGATGACTGGATTTTTATTTTGGTCTTATTCACACCAAATTTATTAAAAATTATGGCAGATCCATCGTTAGGATGAATTTCCATTCTCCCAGGAGGCTGAGGGTGCTGGCTGGACACCAACCAGATCCAAAATATCCTGAACAATAATTAAGGTTTTATCTGTAACTTTTAATTAGTATTTTCAGGATCCTGAGTAATGTATTTCACTTCCTGCCTTCCTCAAATGGAAGCGTTTTTATTCAGCAAAAAGAACCCAAATTGGGAAGAAAAAATGTTTTGTTCACCTATTGGGTGGACAAAAAAATGATGAGAAATGAATGGGGAAATGATTCTCACACATAAATACAGAAAATAATATAACAAATCCTGCCAGAGAGTAGTTCTGGGCATGCAAGAAATTGCTGACACGAAATGTCCTCGAGCTGCGGACACTCAGATCTGTCACACGTCCTGCAGCTGGTGTGGAAAAGGACTCAGGAATTTTCTCATGGAGCTTCTTGCTCCTCATTCCTTCTTTCATTGAGGACAAAGAGGCAAAACCTCCCACATGGGAGGGAAAAAATGGATTTCACTCACAGCTCTGCCTGACTGGATGAGGTTTGCGACTTTAGGGCTTCGCCCTTGAGGTGACCAGGGAGGACACACTGGAAAATGGGAATTCTGTAGCCTCTCCAGGAACTTCAGCCTGGTTTTGATGAAGTGATGAAGAAAACCAGGGGATCCAATGAATTCCAAAGTCCTGCATCCTTCAGGAGCAGCTTAGTGCCCAGAGCCCTTTCTTATCACCCCAGTTTGGGTCACAGCAGAACCACGCTGGGCAAGAGCACAAACCATGACAAGGTGGAATGGAGCCTGTGCCACCTCTGTTAATGTCATTGCAAATGTCCCCTCAGATCTCACCTTCTGTGTGCTCAATGTCCTTGGAACTGATTCCACCACCAAGGGTTTGAAATGGGAGAGAGAAACCCAGTCCAAGCCCAGTTCAACAGAGCCCATGACACCTTTGTCATTCAGGTGGCCTCAGAAGTGAACAGAGCAAAAGCAAAGGAGCAGAGAAAAAACACCAGAGCTCTGCATCACTCGTGCTCCACTCCAACTGAAATTGAATTTGAAATTCAGGTTATGCAACAACATGGCATTGTCTCCTTTTATTAAGGCCACCAGCTCCTGGAGGTCCTGGGCGTGTTATTGTTCTCAATTAACACACTTCTCCCCTTTCTCCCTGGAATCCTTCCCGCTGGTTTGCATTGTAACAATACCTCCAGCTCATGGGCTCCAAGCTGGATTTCAATTTGTGAGGCCACTTTCACTTCATAACCCACCGCAGAATGTTCAGACTCCATTCTAACATGTTACATTGATTAAATTCCCAAAAACAAACAAACAAACAACAATTTCTTAGCTTTATCTCTTATTAAATTGCTTTTGCATGGAGAATAAATCTTTACATTAAGAAAAAAACCTCGCAGCAAACGAAGCCAGACAGTAGCTGTGTCTTTTGGCAATGCGGATAATCTAATAAAACATCACCTTTCAAAGACAAAAAAAGTTCCTCTGGACACTCAGTAACGTCACCTCAGCACGAAATATATTCCACTCTTGGTTTGTGTTTTTTGGACCAACGCAGCTTAGGATGGTTGTTATCCCAAGCCCATGCCACCAGAGTTGGAATTAATAATATAAACGGTGAGCCCAAGCTCTGATTGACAGCTCTGATTCTGTTAATACCTCCTAGTTGGGCTTCCACCACGGTCAGAAGTTAAAATTTATTTTGACAAGCTTTCTGCTGGTTATGGAGGCTGGGAGCTTTATACCGGGGTATCCAGTGATTAAATATCTGGCATAGATTATCAAAAACTGGAGGGGGAAGGCATGGAAGGCCTCTTGATGACAAACTGGATCCCGCGGCGCGGCCAACTTGGTTTTAATTAAGTTATTACTGCCCTTAATGGGAAGGAGCTGTTCCTTTGTTCTTTGGCAAGGCAGCAGACAGGGACGGAGAGGGGAATGTCAGCAACTCAATTACGGCAGGGCCGCCTCGAGGATGCTCCCAGGGACACGGAGGCGGCCCCGGGAAGGAGCTGCCCAGGAGCAGCCGGGATTCCTGGGAGAACGAGGATGGAGCCTCAAACCCCACCAGGGTCAGCAGGAGCAAGTCAGGATTAAGGGGAGAGCTCCTGGCCTTAATCAGTGGGTTCGGAGTAATTAAAGGCAGAATTGCTGGGAGCCCCTTTGTTTCCCAGGACTGGGGCAGGATTGTCCCCATGGTTCCATTTCCAAAGGGCCTCAGTGCACTGGATATTTCAAAGATGATTTGTGAAACAAACTTTTTATTATCTTCTGGATCACCTGCATCAAACTCCCTCAACATCAATAACAGAGAAGGCAAGAGAAGCCAGTTTTATTTTATTTCAACCTTCACAGCCTTATTTTCATTTTATTTAAAAACCCCAGCTCGAAGTATCATGACTGGCTCCAATTCAGGTTTCACCAACAGCAGTTTCAGCTCAGAGATGTTTGGTGACATCAGCATGAAGAGGAAAACCAGACCCATTAATTTTCAGCCTTAATTTTATAAAAAATACTGTTGTTGAACAAGGAAATACCTGAGGTGCTGCAAGTCAGGAGAGAACTGTGCATCTTAGAGAGAAATGCCTGAAAAAACCCCATTTTTCTAAATGTTTTGCTCTTCTGGAAGACATAACCTGAGAATTAAATATTCTCTGTGGTGTCATCTAGTCTCACCTTATAGAGCAATATGACTCGGTGTGGGGTAAGATTATAAAACCCACAGAATACCCTAAAAAAGTCCTGTGCAGAGCAATCCTTGTACAAAACCAACCAGCAGCAACAAACACCCCAGATCCCAGCCCACACCCCGCTGGGCAGGGTTTGTGTGAAGTGCACTCAAGCACGGATGCTCCATATGGTCACGAGAATCCCTGGGATAGAGGGAGTAGCCACCCAAAACCAAGCTCAGACTATACACTTTACAAAGAGGCAATCCCCGTGAAGGGTTTAGCAGGGAAAAAAGANAAAGAGAGAGAGAGGAAAAAAAAGCCATTTTCAAAGTCTAAACTTTCCTGCTCAGGGGTACGTGTGGAGCTCTGGGTTGTTCTCGCTGTGTGGGTGTGAAAGCACAACTGTTGCAATGTTTAAACTGGGGATATTTATTGCTTTTAGTGGTAAAATTCATGTGGATGGCAAAGGGACAGGGAAGAATTGCACATTTCACCCTGCACACATGGCTGATAAAGAAATGACCTCTCCCTTCAGATAAGAACTGCTGCAAAGACTCCTGCGTGTCCAGAGGGTATCCCAGACAAAACTGGGAAAATTACTAGAAGGCCAAGGGGAAGAAAAATGACACATTTTAATTGTTGAGAGGCAATGGGGGTAATTAATGCATTAAAGCTGCAATTTAAATAAAATATTATCACAACTTTATTAACAATAGTGTTATTATACTCCATTTTCACGTCACTAATCAGAGTAAGAGCTGATATAGGCAAGATGAACAAAGTGCAAATATTTTATTGTGCACAAACTGCTGAGAAGAAAGATATTCAGTTGATTTTAATCAGCACCTGAAGGATGAGGGTTTGGGGTTTCTTTTCAGTGAAATTGTCGGGATTTTGGGCACCTGAACTGTTCAGCCTGAAATATTTTCACTCTGGAATAAAATAAATACTTAGGAGCAACAAGTGGCTCACTTGGACAAGTAACAGAAAATCAGATCAGGGGGTTTTGGTCAGTGGATTTTGGGGAAGTGTCTGCAGGATTGGGATCCCCATGGAAATGAAAGTCAATAAAAGAGAATGGATTCCAAGCCATAAATGGAGAAGATAAAGGAGCCTGCTCCCAAACTGAGATGTGGGAGATATGATTGCATAAAACATCGGCTGCAGGTAAATGAGGGATGCTCCTGGAGGGAAATCTAGAGAATATCAAGGGACAGATCAAATATCACTGGAGAAAAAGCTGATTTGGTGTTGAGGGATGAACAATCTTGGATGGCACCAATCAGAAATGGCACAGAATATTTTACTTTTTGGTTGCATTTTTTGGTGGTTCAGCATGAAACTGCAACTTCTCATGGTGCCTTCTGAGAGTTACTGCCACAGAAACATCGATCCTCACCCACAGCTCCTTCTGACGGGCTCCCAGCCAGCATCACACCAATCCTGGGGATCACCAAAGACCAGGAGAGGTCTGGGACAGGACATGTGTCCAGCAGGAGCTTCCCTGAAGGACATTCTTGCAGGCTCACATTCACCCAATCAGAGTTTCTCTGCTCGGTTTCCTCTCCTCACTGCTCTGATTTCTCCTCAGAGCCCACAGATCTTTTGGATTTTACAAACAACCTCCATGGAGAGAAACCTTTCATGGCTCACAGGTACAGAACTCTCAGTGCAGATAACATGATGTAAAATGATTCTTTTTTCCTTTTTCAGACACTGCACTTGAGCTGGTTCAGATCAAGGGGAACTGAACAACAGAACTCCTAGTGCAGGTAACATGAAGTGAAATAATTCTTTTTTTCCCCCTTTTTCAGACACTGCACTTGATGTTTCACTTGGACCTGGTTCAGATCCAGGCATCCTTTAGACAATTATGGAGCTTTTGTATAGGAAATGAACACCTAATCCCCAGATCCCACGAGACTCTGCACCCTTCTAGGGGGAATATGTTTTTTAAGAAAATCCTTTGCCCTTTGCTTGAAGAAAATCCTCTGCCCTAAACCTCATAAAACAAAGCAGCTTAGGGATCCTTGCAATAGCAGAGCTGAACTAAACATGCTTTAACAAGGTTTCCCTTTGTCAACAGCATCTCGGTGAGCTCCCTCCTGCGGGATGAGTGTCAGGCTTCGGGCTAATCTCGGTAATTCTTTAACCAGAGATTTGCACGTTATTAAGTGGTCGTTTCTCGGTGGGTGGAAAGCGATCAGGCAGGGGAAGGTTCCTCCCCACGCAGATTTCAAACGCTCCATTCTTCCCTGAAAAGCCCAGCGAGATGCGTCCGGCCTGAGGGACGTAAGTGGTGAATAAAATCAGAATAAAATGCCTCTCGAGGGTCATTCACCAGCTCTGCCCACAGGCAGAGGTTTCTGGGCGGCCCCAAGGTCTTTGCTAAGCCTGGCTTAGTCTCTGCAGGTAATTGCAGATCCCAGAGCTCAGTGATGTCACCAGGCAGGGCTGCACGGGACACTCCGGGTGACCCTGGGAGGACTTGGCCAACTCCAGCAGCCTCAACAAAGCCTCTCTTTTGCCATCATTTCAGCTGAATCCTGATCCTCCTCTGCTGGGACACTTCACACAGCCTTTAAAATCTAGTGAATATGAAAATACAGTAAGGCTGGTTACACCAGAGGTCTCTGAGGGTTTGGTAATACTGCCCTGTTATAGAGAGTGAGAAAAACAAATTTGCTTTTTGTTGGAGGTCCCAAACCCATCCAGGAGCAATCTCAGAGCCTCAGGAGTGACACAATCCCTCCCTACAGCAACCCAGGTCTGGGTGTGTCCAGCCCTGCCCAGGACACCCAGGGAGGGTTGGACAGGGTCATCTCCACAGGTCCCTTCCAACCCGAAGGATTCTGGATTTCGGTGATTCTGTGACAAGTGACAAACACAGACAGTGGCGCACGAAGCCCTGTGAGAATTTCCAAGGTGGGACATCAGAAGGAAATTGGAAAACGGAATTCTCCATGGCTTGGTGGAGTTATTTTGGTGAATAACCCAAGGGACTCCTCAGGAACAATCCACCCCATTGTCATTTCTTTCCAGGATGGCTTCCCCATCCAGCTGCCACCTCCTTCCCTCGGCCAATGCAGCGCCCAGCTCCCCCAAGGTCCCACCGGGGCTTTGCTGGGTCCCTGTGCAGGCAAACCCCAGTTGGCAACGGGATCTGATCCTCTCCTCCAGCTTCATCTTGAACCCATTTGCGTGTGGCATTTGCATGCTGGTGTCTGTGCCGCCCTAATGGTTCGATTTCAAAGCACATCTCCTTCCCTTTTATCTCCGGCTGAATGAGATGTCTCAATAAGCGCCAGATAAAGACGGAAGTCTTTTGTCTGGGCTCAGCCAGGCAGGGCCAGCTGTGAGCAGAACTGGCTGAGGTTTCACAGGCTGCCTCCAAAACTGGAGCTCCAGCTCCTTTCAGGCTGCAGGAGCAGGGCAGGGGGAAGAGGCCTGGCTTGCACACATGGCTGGGTGTCCTCCAGTGTTTATTTTTCCTTCCCCAAGTTATTTTTGATAAAGGAGTTGCGGGGAGCGAAAGAGAAGAGATCAAGAGAGAAGCAAGAAAGGAAGAAAAAGAGGGCGGACATAGTTAAATCCCTGATTTGCATCCAATGGGTTTTTGGATGGTAGATTAGCTTTCTATCTGGGTAGACCTTGGCATCTGAGCCTCTGGGCCAGACATTGTTCAGTTATTGAACAGTGGGAGACCCCTGAGAAAGCACTTGGCTCCGATTTTAAAGGGACTTGCTTTTGAGCTCTTGGGTTCAGTGACCTGCTGAATAAAAACCAGGCTGGCACTGAGAAATAAAGGCTGTTTTTTCAGCCAGTTAATAGTGAACAAAATTTTGTCTTTCTTAAAAAAACTGTTAGTGTTAAAAAACTGTCAGTCTTAAAAAATTGTCAGTCTTAAAAGATTACCAGTCTTAAAAACTGCCAGTCTTAAAAAATTGCCAGCGTCAAAAAATTGCCTTAAAATTGTCTGCCTTAAAATTGTCTGCCTTAAAAAATTATCCAACTTTAAAAGTTGCCAGCAGGCCTACAAGACGTGGTAATTAAGGAAGGCTTATAACAAAACCAAGGAGTAATCAGCAAGTAGATAATTTGGAGTAACACCTTTCAGGGCTGTAAGAGCTCTACCAAGGGTGAAACCTCCAGCACGGTGTTCCACACTGCTCACACCCCAACCAGATTTGCACTTGAAATGCCCCAAAAAATCCAGCTGAGTTTGTTCCCCAGCTGCCTTGTTCCGCAGGTAAAATGAGTTCACAGATTTTCATGGAATTGTTGGCAACACGTTGAGTTTAAGCTTGAGAGGTCTCAGAGAAGAGTTTAAAACCAGCAAGGCCACGATGTCAGGATTAAAAACAATGGAGCTGAGGAGCAGCTGCTGATTTTGGTGCCAAACCAGGCCCGAGTGAGGTTTGTGCGAAGCTTGGCTCTCCATGAAATGAGGACTGGGAACCACCAGCACATCCTTGACCACATTTCCCACCGAGACCTGGGCGTCACCTGCTCTCCAGCAGCCCTGCCCAGCCACCCCCATCCCGCGGGGCTTCCAGGGGCATGACAAGGAACGGGAGCTTCCCTGCAGGAGCTCCAAGGGGTTAAACTCCCTGGGAGAAAGGCGAGGCAGATGGGGGAGTCTCAACCAAGCCGCCCATCTGGGAAATGTCAAGGGTTCTCACAATGTTTTTCAGGGTTTGTAATGTGGCTGCTCGCTCGCATGCATGAAAACAGCATGGGAATGCAATATTTCCTCCTCCATGTGTGGTGGAGGCCTCCAGTCCAGCTGTATTTTGCTTGTCATGTTCCTGAATTCTGACACCATCTCGAACATGCCAGTTCCTACCAGAGAAAATGCATTTTCATTCTGTTCCCTGGGTGAAAAGCACATTAAAGGCAGAAGAGAAAACCCAGCAGATCCCGGAGCCATCAAGCAAGGCCTCCTTTATTTATTTAATTTTAAAGAACATCTCATTTCATCAAGGGGTGGGGGGGGGTTGAGTGGGTGGGGGTAAAATTGAGCTTGAAACCATCCCAAAAATGAGAACGTGGAAGCCTGGGCTTGATGCCACAGAGGAAGAGAGCAAACGATGACAACATTACTGTCACTATATTACCACAGGCTGTAAATTAAAGCAGTGGTAAGCAGTTTAAGCACTATTCCTGTCTGATTCATTACAAAAATACAGTAGCTCTGTGGGCACAACAGTCTGGTTCTCCAAGGGGCTGATATATGATTGGAAAGCTGCGTTTGGGCTGCCTGAGCTGTGTTTGCAGTGTCCCAAGCGGGGCAGCAGCTGTGTGGCCGTGGCCAGGCCCCCCGTGCCTGATGTGCTGGCTCTGTCTGAGCAGAATTGTTGTTGAAATGTGGGAGCCAGATCCTGCCGAGGTGTAAACTGGCAAATCCCTATTAAAGTTAATGATTTACTGGTTTAGCCCAGCTGAGGTCTGGCGCTGGGCGGGCGAGTGTCAAGAAGAGGAACTATTTATTCCTCGGTGAACCATTAACTCTGGGTCCTTTCTGTTCATCCCTGCAGTTAAAATTCCTCCTGTGCTCCTTCCAAAGGAAAAGGGGTGATCCATACATGACTCACATGTGCACACCCCACCAGCACAGGCTGTAATTAGCACTGCTCAGCAGAGCCATCAGTAACTGGATTTTCCTTTCTCTGCCAAACCAAGCACAGACCTTCTGCATGGGCTCGTTACCGAAATATTTGAAAGTGAATCGATACAGCAAAAGGTCTTTCTTGGGGATAAAACAATGCTCAGCATCTCAGGCTTGCTCAGCTGTATTTTATAGAGAATTCCGAGAAGCTTTGGGAAGCACAGGTTACGTCAAGGTGTTCAACTGTCAAATATCAAACCTACCTTCGAGTATTCCCAGTGTACACCCACATCCAGCAGTCCAATGATTAATCAATCAAAATCAAGGTGAGTACATAGTCAGGCAAAATCCCTAAACTTCCCGTTTTTCAGCAGAATAACTTTGATCACACCATTTTCACCCAGCTCCACTCCTTTCTGCTGGAAGTTCTGGAAGGACCCCTTCCCTTTCCAGGATAACACTGTCTGCAGTGGGGCTGTTTGTGTTCCCTTGTCTGTCCCTGCTCCATCCATCTCTGCAGGGCTGCATTTACAGACAGCCTGAAAGAAATCGAGGTGTGCTCACGGCCACAAGGGCTCCTTTTGTGGGGCAGGGTGGGTTATCCACCCCCACAGGTGCAGGGATGGATGCTCTGCTCTCCCTGCAGACAACAGGACACTGTCTGAGGCTCCGACACCAGGTTTGCCTGCTGTTTTCCTAAATCTGAACCTGGCCTGTGTCCGTGTGACTGCAGCCCAGTGGAGGAATGGAGCTGTTGAAAGGCAAAGAGCAACAGAGCTGAGAGCTGCTGGCTCAGCCCCGCTGCTGCTCCTGGAATTTACGGTGCTGCTTCACTTTTACCACGTGTGGAGCCCAGATAAAGAACTGGAAAGGAAAGCAAACCATGGAAAACGTTGTGATTTTACTCATTGACTGATAAGAAGCCCCCTCTGTTTGGTGGCCACTTGTAGCTGTTTAATATTCCTTGTTCTGCTCAGAGGAGGAATCTCAGGTTGGGAAGTTCTTGGCTTTGCCCTCCAAGGAGAAGAGGCAACAAAAATGGCCAAAACCACAGGAAAATCCCTCCTTTTTAACACACCCCGACTTGTGAGCCGTGGTGAGATGATGAAAGAGCAGGTTTGTACTGGAGCAGATAATGAGCCCAGAATTTGTCTCGCTGCCTCATTTTGTGGCTGAGATGGGCAATTAAAATTCACACACACACAATTCATCCCCTGCCAGCCTCACCCCCAAGCGCTGCTCTGAGCATCACCGTGGCTCAGACAGAACAAATCCAGGCTGAAGCAGCACCTCTTACTAATCCCACCACGGATTTGTGCAATCAGACACTTCCAAGAAACGGGACCGCGTTTTCCTGGAGTGTCTCAGAGTTATCGCGGAGATTTTCCAGCTCTGGCTGGAAGATTGTTCCTGGTGACTTCCAGTTCTTGGTGAGTCACCTCTGAACAATCACGTCAGAACAATGGGATTGGAGCAGAGCTCAGTGGGACAACGTTTTTAATTTAATCTGAGAAGGTTTGTTTATGGAGAGAAGGCTCCTTTATGGAGAGAAGGCTCTGCAGCTGATTTCCAGAAGAAAATGCAAGTCTTTGCTTTTACCTTAATCATTCCTAATGACCCAAGAATGTCTGATGGCCTGAGCCAACACTGTTATTTAGAACTTTTCTCCAAAAAGTCTCATTTTAGGTCAGCCTTGAATCCAATCAGAGAGATAAAACATAATCAAAAGCCTTTTTTTTTTTTTTTTTTTTTTTTTTTTTTTTTTTTAAAAAAAAAAAAAATTTANCTCGATGCTTAAAAATGAAATTAACTTGAAAATTTTAGGAAAAACAGAGAATATTTTTCCCCTGGATAGTGGAGCCCCTCGTGTTTCAGTCTGGTCCATTTATTGCCTCGGTGCTCAGAGCAGAGCAGATTGAGCTGTGAAACAACCTCTGCTCAAACTGGGAAACCTCCCCTCGCTTCACATCCATTTCAACATTTCCAAACGTCAGAGAAGTTTCAGCCATCCCAAAACAAAAGGGAGATGGGAATTATGAAAAAGATTGTTCTTTATTTCTGGAGATCTGCTGATTCTTTCCTGCTCTGGGAATTAATTTTGTCCAGAGAAAACAAAGCCGTTGTCACCAGAGCTGCTCTTTTCTCCTTTTAAGGGGTGAGGACAACGATCCAGGGCCATGCACATCACAAACCCAACCCAGTGGCACAGAATTGAGCAGAACATTCTGGTGAAGCTAAAATTAGCAAATGATTCTTCAAACCCTGTTCGAGTTCCAGGTTTTAAACCTGATTCTCCCCAGAACTGCGCTGTTTCTAGCGCTCGGCCAGGATTAATAAATCAGCTATTTTTTCCCAGGATTTGCTTCCACCCAAAGCCACTTGCCAGGTTCCTATGGAATGTTTAACATGACATTGCTCTTATCTGGCTGCCCAGCGTGGGGCTGCTCTCTGCGACGCTGGGATCCATTTATTAAACCCCGCACAAGGTCGGGGGGGGCTGCAGAGCAAGGTCAGCCCTAATAACGTCAGTGTTTAGATGGATGAACTGCTCGGGGCTGCCCCACCTGCTGAAGGCTCTAACGAGCCAGCTGAGAGTTCCTGTCAGAGCAAACATGCCCTGCTCACTCCAACCTGTGCAGGGCTGAGCACACGGCAGCACCGAGAGCTGCGGGAGCCGCCGGTTGATGGTGATGAAAGAAATAAAAACAGGCCCGGAGAGAACACTGAGGGGAAAAAATCTGCCTGACTATGGCGAAAGATATAACACCCGAACTTATTTATGCCTGGCTTAAAGCAGATTGGTGCTGAGTGAGGGGGTTTGTTTCTCCAGGAGCGGGCGCGGAGAGTGAGACAGCCCCAGGTGCAGACAGGCCCCTGTAAAGCCTTCCTCACCCTCCTCCTCCTCCCAGCGTGGACAGCACATCCATTCTCTCCTGAGAGGTGGGCACAGGCCTCAGGGAAGGATTCTACTGCTCTTCCCGAGGAGAGGAGTTGAAATTCATGGAATTTGGGTTAGAAGGGACCTTGAAGATCATCTCATTCCAAAAGCCCTGTGGTGTTTTCAGTACAGAACGCAGGGGGTGTACAGAATTCTCTATGGAATGTGGGAACTGCCAGTCCAGCTGTTCCAGAGAAGTTGTCTGCCCTTAGAGGGTGAATTTGGGGGAGGATGTTCAGGATCCATCCCTGTTATCCATGGGGAGGACATGGCTGCAGCCAGAGGAGCTGTGTCACCGCCATGGATTCCAAACTTTTCCCTGTCCCTCAGGATCTCAGGTTCCAGTGACAACCTCCCGACGGTGAAATACAGGCAGAGCCTTCTCTAAAAGCAGAAAATCAGTGACAGAGAAGAACCTTGGCTACGGAGCTCCTTTGGGCCAGGGACCCCCCTACCCCTCTCCCCTTCCCTAAGGACACCACTCCCGGCTGCCCGGAGCCTGCTTCCCTCCCTGCTACCCTCAAATCAACGAAAATCGTTCGAAATTGAGCGAAAACTTGTCATTTTTGCTGGAAAAAAAGTGACGGCCCCACGCTGCCACCTGCCGGGACGGGATGGGAAGGGACGGGACGGGATGGGACGGGAAGGGATGGGACGGGGTAAAATGCAATGGAACAAGGGCTGGAGGGGGGGGTTGATGCCTTGAGAGCCACCCTGGCCGTGGTAAAGCCACCCCTGATTGCAGCTGTGTCCCTCACGATGTGCCCAATCGCCGTGGCTGGATGCGAATAGAACACAGAATTTATCCTAATTCTGTAGTCTGGAATAAAACACTTCAGTGGGAAGGGAGCTAAAATGACCATCTGGTCCAGCTGCAGGGGCTTGGAGTGTAGCAAGGCAGGCCAGAGTTAAACCCCAGAGCAATGGCAATCAAACTGTGACATTATTTGGATGTCTGTGGCTCGTCCATCCATCTGTGCCTCATCAGCCTGAACCCAGCAGTGGGAAACAGGCAAAAACTGGGGAAAAAACAGGCAAAAATTCAGGGCCAGAGAGCGCAAGCAGCCCAGCTAGGGGAGAGTTTAACTACAGACAGGGTTTTTGGGTGTAGAATTTTTGCCCTTATCCAGGGTGAACGGTCCAGCCCCTTCCCTCTTCTGATATGCTGGGGACACCTGGATTGTCCTTTCCCATGATCAGTGACAGCCCTGCTCCGAGGGCAGTGTCAGGATAATATGATGGATCAAAGGCCCCTTTGAAGATCAGTAAAATTCTGTGAATTTGAACTTTCTACCTAAGCCAAGATTAAAGCAGAGAAATGAATCATTTATCAGCTGCTCTCTCCTCAGCGTGCAGGCATCCCTTATCACAAAAACAAAATTACAAATTAGAGCCCAAATTGTTTTGTCTTAGCTATGAGGCAGCTTTCCATTTCAGACTCCTGAAAAACACACAAAAAGAGCTGAATTCACAAACCAAGCAGCATGAAGTCACCCTCAGCAGCCTCCAGCAGACCTATTTTATTTATTCCACTGGAGTGGCAACAAACACAAACTCCCCCTGTGCTGAAGGTGGGCAGCCCTCGGGTCAGGCTTAGCACAAAAGCCCAATTTTAGGCAAAGCTCTGTGAGTTTGGTGCCTTGGCTTTGCTGTTGTAAACCATCTGCTGCGCTTCACTCCCAAACACCGGCGCTGGGAATCAATCACGGGGTTGCTTTTGGTTGATCCTTGTTTTGCTCGACTTCTCAGCTTTTAAGACTTCACGGCCCCGGGCTCAGAAGTGCGTGCCAAGAACTGCATCACATTGAGAGGAACAAAACCCTGGCAAATTGGAGCTGGCCCTCGAAATCCATTAGTGCCCTCGGAAATTGGGGGGCTGGAAGCGTGGCAGTGGAAAAGGTAGGGCTTTGGTTTACATCTGTTGACATGAGGATCTCAGTTGCACCCGTTCTGAGGGGAACCGCGCGCGGCGATGAGTGAGGGGGTGCTCCGAGGGGGAATGGAAAAATCAGAGCTGGACCCCGCGTGGGAGCACTGCGCCGAGGTGCTGACAGCTTAATGAATAACTTGACTGTTATGACAGTAGGACACCTTGCAGTTCCAAGAGCAAATATTTGAAATCATATGCAATGCAGGAAATGTAGAAATGTATGGGGAGAGTACGCGGCTCGCCCCTATCGCCAACAGATGGGCCGTGTTTTCACTTCAGGGGTTTTCTTCTGTGCAATCGTGAGTTACTGGGGGTGAGAGTGAATCCACGGCTTGCAACTGATGACATAAAATGGAGCAGTGTATTAAAATCCCCTTTTTATGGTGGCCATATGGCTCAGGGGCTTTGGTAACAGCTAATTTAGAGATTTGCCTCTTGCTGCCCCCCCCTGTAAAGCTCCCTCTCCTCCTACTGCTGCTCCAAAAGCTCTTGCCAGCCTATGTGGGAAAAATGGGGGTTAAAGGATGGATCTTTGTGGATTTAGCTACACAAAGAATAATTAAAATATATATTCTGCTCATCTACATTGTCATTTGCATCTCCTGAACCTTAGGTGGGTTATGGAGGCAAAACCTTTCTTTTGTCCAATGTTTTGCTTAAAGTAAGTTTTAAGGGTTTTAGTTTTTTCCCATTAAAGTGGGGAATTAGGGAGGATCTGGAAATTCCAGTTTGTGCCATGTGTCAGTTTTGGGGACCTGGAGACTCCCTGTTCCAGATTTAGGTAAGTCTCTTGTTCTCCATCATCTTCTGTCACAGGAAAAGCCAGCAGCCCCTTCCTAGAGAAATGGACCTGATCCCATCAAGGATTACTTTTATACCCCCTTGAGAATGGTTGGGAATTCTAAAAGTCCATGGGGTTTGTGATTTTCCTAAATTATCAGTGGGTGATTATTAACTTTTGCAGACAGCTCAGATCTTAAACACCATTTTCTCCTTTGAAAAGAACTTCTTGATATGCAAGGAACCTGTTGGGATGTTTTCATTAAGGAATCAATCCCCTCTCCAGCATCCTGTCCTAGGAAATTCTGTTTATTTTTATTTTAGCCATTGGTAGTCTGTATGAGGAACATGATATTTGCTCTGTTTCCAGTAAACAGCTCCTCGGGAGAGCTTTGTTAATGTTATCTATAAAAAAAAAACCAACCCCAACCATCCAAACCACAGAGTTTAGGAGCTGGAGGCAGCTGATTATTTAAAGCAGCTGAAAGAAAAGTCTGATTGACAGGAGGAAAGTAAAATGATGGAACTTCTCTGAAAGTTACAGAATTAATGGGAAGAAATTAGAGTTGGTGATTGTAAACAAATGCTGAAGGAATTTTGTGCTGATACAACTGAAAGGGAATAATTTTGGAGAATGGATTTTCATTATTGGGTGGAATTCAGGAAAAAAATAAAGATAAATTAATTGATAATAAAGAGAAATAAATTAAGAACAAATAGAAACAAATTAATAATAAATAGAATCAGTGCACGAGGCTTGATTAAAGCAGATCTCTGCCTAGTTTAACTTTCATTTCCTGCTTGTTGCCCACATCTCCCAGTCCATCTTTTGGGACTCAGCTTTCCAGGATTTCCTTGGGGAAGGACTGGTCCAGCCCAAGCATTTCAGGGGAGCCTGGCAAGGTAATTGTGTGCTGCAGCTGTCAGGACTAATCACTCCATGGAAAGCAGGCCCCAGCAGTCGTGGTAGCCCCAGGGCAAGCAAAATATCAATTGGGCTACAAATCAAGAGTGCAGCATCCTCCTGGCCCATGAATCAGGGAAATGAGACGAGCAATTCAAGTGCTAAGTCAACATGGGCTGTGTAAACAGCACTTTGGAAAGGGGATTGCAGGGATTTGCTGCACAAAAGGCAGCTGGAAAGGAGAAGGAGAGCACGTGGATGTTGGACAAATTAATTGGGGGAAAATAGCCACAGTTCTGATGCCTTTACAGGAATTCCAGCTCAGTGTTGGATCTGTTTTGGCATCAGTTTTTTTATAAAAAAACTTTCATG
This sequence comes from Polioptila caerulea, assembly GCA_013397295.1. NCBI lineage: Eukaryota > Metazoa > Chordata > Aves > Passeriformes > Certhiidae > Polioptila > Polioptila caerulea. Next base: position 127,671 of record VYXF01010706.1, on the reverse strand, counting down.
CTTCATTTTTGTTCATTTAGTTACAGATCTGAAGTAGAGTATAATATTCTGGATTCCACTTGAACTCGATTTTATTCAAACTTTGGTTGTCTTTGCACACAGATTGGTTTACAGACCAAAAAACCTGGAATCAGCTTTGCAGGGAAGAGCCCTCTAAGCAGGAAAATCCTTGTGACAATAAGGTGACAGATGAAACTTGGCGTTTGTGCCTGATTTCCGTCCCCATCCCTTCATTCCCATTTCAGAGCGGGAATCCAGACCAGGAGAAAGCTGCAAGGTAAATCCTGGGAACTTCCAGCAGCAGCAAAGTGAGGAGTTGTGTGGTACAAAGCAGCAGAAGAGAATCCCCAGCAGGTCCCATGAGATTCACAGGTCATAAAAAGACTAAAAATAAGGAAAATTGGGCAACATCAAAATCAGCTGCAGCAGCCCACCCTGTGAGTTCAGGTGTCTCCAAGCTGTGGGAGCCCCTGCCCTCACCCAGACCCTTTGCAGGGAATTCTGGAGGCAGTGACAGGGCCCAGAGGAGGAGGAAAGGGTGGGATGGGCCTTATCTGCTGCTACTTTAGAGGGAGATATTTCTGAGAAGAATTTAATGCAATTATGGAATGATCTGGGTTGGGAGTGACCTTAAAGCTCACCCAGTCCCCCCTGCCATGGGCAGGGACAACTTCTACTACCCCAGGTTGCTCCCATCCCTGTCCAGCCTGGCCATGGACACTTCCAAGGATCCAGGAGCAGCTCCAGCTTCGCTGGGAATTCCATCTTAGCCCCTCCCCACCCTCACAGGGAAGAGTTTTTCTCCAATATCCCATCTATGCCTGTGCCCTGTCAGTGGGAAGCCATTCCCTGTGTTCTATCCGTCCAGGCCTTGTGAAAATCCCTCTCCTGCCTCCTTGCAATCCCACTTTAAGCACTGAACACAGAACTGGAGGATAAAGACCCAAAAACCCATCTCCCAAACAAATTCCAATGTAAAGCAAGCCAAGGATGACGTTCTGTTCATGAGTGGCTCTGTTCAGGCTGGGTTGGGGCTGGAGTGCTGAGAAGGGGCAGCTCCTGCCCGGATCTCCTCCTCCAGCTCCATCTGAAGCACATCATTCCCTCTCTCCTGTCTGGCTGGTATCAGGGAGTCCCTTTCAAGGCAAATATTGCCCTTCACTCGCAGGTCTGGGTTGGGAACCCAGCTCATTGCACCCTCAGGTGACACCCGCGTGTTTCCACAATCCCTGTTTGCAACGCACATCAGCCTCGGGGCACATTCCCCCCTCACTTCCCTATGCCTCAGGATTTCAGCTTTTATTTTCATCTATTTGTGATCCTGCAGTTCTTCAGTGTATCACTCTGAACTCCACACACAGTGGGAGCTGCTGCTTTCCCATTCTGGTCAGACACAACAATTCCTCTCTGGGGACCGAGGACACCTCCCTGCCTCAGGCCCTGAGAGATGTGAACAGAAGAGAGTTGGGGGAACAATAAATATCAANCATTACCCGCAGCTGTAATTGGGAGATTTACCTCCAATATGCAAGTGGACCAAATTTATTTAAGTGTCAAAACCCTTGACCCCTCATCAATTTTGGGTGGGTTTCATCTGCCCCAAAGGTGCCCAAAAGGTACCTAAAGACCTTTCAATAAATATAACTGCTTTTTATTCCTTTAATTTTGTCTGGCCTCTGCTTTTAGGTAGCCCTGCTCGCTCCAATGCCTCTAATCCTGTTTAACACCCAGAGGGGAATAAATGTCCCAGTGTTCCTAAATATGACACCCCCAACACGTTACAGACCCTCGTAGTGAGGGCTGCCCAGCTCATCTCAGCCCTGGACACCAGTTTGGGCTCATCAGGGATTTAAATCCTCCAAACATCCCCATCTTCCCAACCAAAAATGGAAATCAGGGATTTCCAAAATGATGGGAGAAATAAAAGGGTTTTAGGAATGGACCTACTTGAGATGGAGAACAGACTCAAAACTGAGCTTTAGTCTGGAATTATAATAAATGGATGTTTCTGGAAGAAAAGGGAAATGTTGTGGCATTGAGATAATAAAGATATGGACTGAGATCACTTTGGGAAGGACTCAAACTTTAATAGCACAGGGAAGCTTCAGAGATGACGTTTTGTTGTCAAAGCGCCTAAAAATCGGCAACCTGGGCCAGGGCCTTACCATGCTCACAGGAAAATACAGAAAAAGATTTTAATATGTGATGAAAATAAAAATTAATTATTTTCTGTGTAATTAAAAAAAAAATCAAGTTCTTTCTTCTTTTTTTTTCCTTCATTGCTCCAGCCTTTGTGGGGAGACACTCAAATTTACCATAATTCTTAAGTGTTTGAAATATATGTCCAAACCCAAGGATTTTATGTGGGAAAGAGCTTTCTGGTGATGTTTCTCTTGGGACCAATTCGCAAACATTTCCGCTGTGAAATGCGGGGCACCCTGAAAATGAGAAAAGAGGGGAGACGACGTGTGCGCCACACAAATCCCTGCAGAGATCTCGGAAAGCCAAACCTGGCGTGAGTTATCAGCCTCAGAGCAGGATGGAAGAAGATGTCGAGCAGATCCCAGCTGTATCAGAGGGGAGGGAGCTGCGAGGTGACTCCAAGCTCTGGGAAAGGCTCCAGATATCCGCGCGCCCTTCCCTCCCTCCCTCCTGGAAGCCCCCAAACCTTATCGCTGCCAGTGTCTCTGCGGAGATGCCCACACACGCTCCCCGCGGGGCAGGCAGAGGGGGGCACGGCCCGTTTTTGTCTGGGCAGGTATCAGTTTGGGGCTTGTCTTATCTGCCACCCGCGCCAGGTCCCCACGAGGGCTCTCCCAGCGGGGCGCTGATAACGGCGTGCATGAATCGCCCTTTTCAGCCCCGCGCACCGTGGGCAGCCAGGCTTTATCTGCAGCCTTGAGGAAGGAAAAGCAGAGACCAGCTAAAAGCCTTTCTTTCCCCCCCGTTCTCTGATGTTCTGGAAGGCACTTTGGGAGATTAATATTGCGGCGGGGCCCTCCTCCTCCTTCCCCTATCCCCCCAAAATCCCCGTTGCGACCGAGCGCGCTGATAAACTTCAAAATAAAAACAGATGTGGCAGGAAGAATGATTTATGGACTCCGCCACGTGCTCCTGTTTCTACGTAATGCCAGGGTTTGGGGCTTTTTTTTGGTTTATTGTCCACTTAGAATTATTCAATCTATCCCCGCTTCTAAATATGAACAGGAAGAGAGGTGGGAACAACATCCAGAGTGAAAAATATGAGCACGAGGAGAGTGGAGCACTGCAGCAATGGGGTGGGAAGTGCCAGAAATCCAAAGTGGTGGCTGCACATCACAGATGTGAAAAATGAGGGAAAGGATTGATTTGGAAAGGAAGGAAGAGAAAGGGGAGAAAATCAGGAAGTTGTTGGAAAATCAATTACATTAAAAATTAGCAAAAAATAAACACTGTATTGATTAATAAACAGCAAGTGAATGGAACTGGGACATGTGGGAGTGAGGGGGAAAATGCAGTGAAAAAAGAAGAATTGGAGATGTGAAGATAAGAAAGATCCATTCCAGGGTTTTCCAGCTCTCCCCAGTCACGAGTGAAGACTCATAAAAGTGTGTTTGGAGAAGCTTGGATCTCAAACTGAGGAGGGAAATGTGGTTTGGGAGCATAATTTAATCTGTATGAACAATTTTGGGATATTTGTAATTTGGAAAGCTTCACTTCAGCTGATAGCACCAATTACTGATATCTGATCATTAAAATAATTAGGTCTGCAAAGAGGACGTGGTAATTTGTTGTGTTGGACTGTGCAAGGCCTTGAGAGGTAGCAGAGAGAAATCAGTTGGAATAAAAAATAATCAATATTAAGCATCCCCCAAGACACACACAGGTATCTCTATCAGTGCCCAGGTAAATCATGAATGAATTACATTTACTAAAAGAGATTTTGGTGGAGAAGCGGGGCTTGAACTTGGGGAAGTGCTTGTCCCAAGCCCTGCCTGTGGTGCTGGAGCAACCCCCGTGCATTTCTGCCTTCCTAGCATTTCATGCCTGTTTTCACTCAAGTGTTTATTTCTATAAACAGACCTAACCTTAGAAAACAATATAATGACATCCTTCCTGGGGGAGCAGGGGGACAGGAGTTTCCTCCAATTCCTCCGGAGCGTTTCCGCCGGGTTTTGATTTTCAATAATCTGTGGGGTAAACGGCCGCTTTTGAACTCTGCCCTCTGCCCTTTTTATTTGGCAACCTGGGCAAAGATCAAGCCCAGAGTCAAAAGTGTCAGCAAAAATGGCTGGGATTTGGGAGTGCTTCCCTTTAGGAAAGGCCTCGTGATTATGTTTACAGAATTCATTACAAACTCGGGGCCAGATTAAAAGCAAATGTCTAAGTGTCCTGTGGGGAATTGCAGGCTTGGGGATGCAGCTCCTGAGATTTGTGGGGTCTGTAGGAGTTTGGGAGCACCCCCAGGAAAAAGGGGTGCTGATGGTGAGGTGCAGATGTGGGGTCATTGAATGCACTGGAGGTAAAAGTGAGGGGAAAAGAGACAAAAGAAAAGGGTTTTAAAACCAAGACTAAGAATGCAGGATGGAGCAGCTCAAAGTGGAGGTACAGTTCTGTAAATATCTGACCATGGAGGAATCCCTGGGGAAGGGAAATCAATCCTGGCATGAAATTGGGGCAGTCCAAGGCAGAGAGATTTCAGAAGAAAATGTTGAAACCGCATTCTATCAAAATCTGTACCTGTAAAATCAGAAATTCCACCAGAACATGCTGAAACCAGCATTCTATCAAAATCTGCCCTTGTAGTCTCATTCTGAACATGTGGAAGAGCCATTTAGCAGCACGATCTGCACAAAAGGCAGCACACCCAAAGGCAAAGCAGCTCCAGAGTTATTTATTCCCTGTTCCTGCTGCTCCATCCCAACCCAGCAGATCAATTTTGCCATCCCACCTCCTGATCCCGGTGCTCTGAGGCCTCTGTGCCCCAGAGCCAAGGCTGCAATGGATGCTCCAGGAGTGCCACACCCCTGTGGGTCATGGAATGGCATTTTTCATTTTGAAGGAGCTGGGAACACCAGAGAGCCAAATAATTGGAGTAGGTCTCTTTTCTTCTGCAAGAACCTCGTGGTGATTGCTGCTGACAGGGCTCCTCTGCAGCAGAGGGGGCTCAGGAAGAGCTGGAAACCATCTCAGAGCTGATTAACACGAGGGGTTATCACGGGGAGCTCCTCTCCACGTCCAGCATCAGCCACGGGGAACTCGTGGATATTCACTGCTTTGGGATGGGATGAGGAGGAAGTAGGTGAAGAGCAAATTGTTTGAAGCTGGTTCCTGAAATGGCTGGAGATAACTCAAAATTATTTTTTTTTGTTATAATTATTTTGAAACTTTCAGTTCAGAGTCATTTGTGGCAGGACTTGGGGAATCAAAAGCTTTTTAAATGTTTTACTGAGGTTTCCAGGATGTCAGTGGTGAAGGCAGAGTTATTCCCAGCACTTGGAACCCTCTGGAACAAAACTTCTTTGGATATCCCTGACACAGGGAACATCCTGAAAACCTCTTGGAATTTAATAATTTTAATTCATGAGATCAGAGAACCACAGGTTTAGGTTGGAAAGGATCTGAAAACTCATCTCACTATCCCAGGTTGTTCCAAATCCATCCAGCCTGGCCTGGGACACTTCCAGGGATGGGACAACCAAAATGTCTAAGAAAAAAAAAAATCTAAATAAAAAATAATGCTATTTAAAAATAATTTCTGTTAAATTCTTCTGCACAACCCCTGAGCACCACTGACCAATGTGGAACCAAAGCATCACCTCGATCTGGATTTTTCTCCATCTTGTGCTAAAAATCTCTCCCCATTTCACCCAATTTAGCAACTTTAGCTTTGCCTTGAACATCTTTGATTTCATTTAAACAAAGTGGGCAATGGTAGAGCCCTGGGACGCTCTTCAATGGGTCTCTCATCTGTCGGGTTCTGGTTTTTGTGGGTTGTTTGTGCTCACACGACGCCCCTGCAGCTCTCCCCAGAGCTGCTGGGAAATGGCCGACAACTTTCCAAGGATATCTTTGGATTTCACTTCAGCCTGGCTGTCAAACTCTGTGTATTTTTCCAATGTCAAGCAGGTTTTAAGATGGAGGAAGGAGATAATGGGATGATAAAAAGGCTCGAGCAATTTAAAGGTAGCTTTTAAATCATTATATGCAGCTCAGGAGAATTGAGTTTTCCCCACATTTTCAGTAGAACACGTGTTCAGAGTGGGCCAGGAGCGGATTTTCATAAAGAAAATATATGTGAGCATGTCCCCACAGCACATGAACAACACCCACCCCACCATGTGGTGCCGCGTTTTTGTTGGTTTTATTTTTTTCTCTCCAAGGCGTATTTTCAACTTTCTTTTCTATCAGCTTGTAAAACATGATTTTTATTCTTCCTTTAATGGCCTGGGCTAATTACTCCAGGTGACCTTTGACCTTCAAGTGCCTTCATTTATGGTAGCACATTCCTTTCAACAGAAACATATTGGGATTTTTTACAGGGTGCTGAGGCCTGGCCTGGCAGCCCAAAGCTCCAAATCCAGCAGCACCCATGGAGCAGCCTGGTCTGGGAGCCAAAAGCATCCTCCAGCTCTCTCCTAAACACTGGGAAAGTTCCACCTGGGCAGAAATACCCAGATTTCTTTCCATGTTAAAATTCTGACTCTGATTTGTGGGGGGAAAGGCGAAATTTGGGAAATTGGGAAGGCGTGGCAAGGGAGCAAAATTTAACTGTGCTGGTGCAAAAATCCCTGAAGGTCCAATGTTGGAACCCTGGATACAGAGGATTCCAGGCTTTCTGTGCTGAACGGAACTAATCCACAAAAATACACTACATTTGACTTGAAGCCATTAAAAAACAACTTCCAGATTAAAGTAATAGCACTAAAATCATGAGTTATGTAATTGAATAAAAGTGCATTATCTCAAAAAGTAAAAAATATAAAGTTCAAATTTTAAAAATATAATCATATATATATAACAAAATATAAGTTTTAGAATGTAATATTCTTCTTTGTCTTCTTCTCCTTCTTCTTCACAAGTTTAATTAATTTTGTGTAATTAATTTTAAAAAATCCACAGTATAGAACATAAGTAGTTATTAAATTAAAAGTAAAAATAAATTAGTTAACATCTCATAATTAAGTAATTTAAACATAAAAAAACCCTTAAAAACATAACTCCATACTCCATTTCTGCTCTGTTAACTTAACACGTAAAAACACTCACAGTCAGTAAAACTGCAAAATCAATAAAAAATAATAAACATCCAAATCCAAACAAAAATTCTATCCCTTGTACTTTTAATCTTAACCCTAAAAAAACCAAAACAAGTAAAGCCAAAATGTTCACCTCAGAGTCCAAGGCCAGCTTGGACCAACCTGGANTCTCCTTCTTCTTCACAAGTTTAATTAATTTTGTGTAATTAATTAAAAAAATCCACAGTATAGAATATAAGTAGTTATTAAATTAAAAGTAAAAATAAATTAGTTAACATCTCATAATTAAGTAATTTAAACATAAAAAAACCCTTAAAAACATAACTCCATACTCCATTTCTGCTCTGTTAACTTAACACGTAAAAACACTCACAGTCAGTAAAACTGCAAAATCAATAAAAAATAATAAACATCCAAATCCAAACAAAAGTTCTATCCCTTGTACTTTTAATCTTAACCCTAAAGAAACCCCAAACAAATAAAGCCAAAACGTTCACCTCAGAGTCCAAGGCCCCCTTGGAGCAACCTGAAATAGCAGAATGTGTCTCTGCTCATGGCAGGGGGTGGAAAAAATGAGTTTTAAGGTCCCTTCCAGCCCAAACCAATCCATGATTCCACCAACCCATGATTTGGTTTAATGCACCAAATTTCTGAGGGGGCTGGCTCTGTTGGTTCAGTGACACAACACATTCTAATCTCATTTAGTGAGGTTGCCCTACATTATTCACACTCATTATTACACTACAGGGAAGACTTTTAGTGCTCCTCCCTTCCCCAGAGAGAATTTTGTTGTCAAGAAATTAAAATCCAGGCAGAAAAAAAATAAAAAATAAAGAAATCCAGGCACAGCCCAAAGTTTATTCCAAAACTAGAATTCAGTCAGAATATTCTGCTGGAAACATCACAGAGGGGTTCAACCAAATACATGGCCATAAAACAAAACAAAACAAAACAAAAAATCCAGAATCCTGAAGGGTTGTGTACAAACAAGGTGTTAGGGGTGGACTCAGGGCAGGGAAATTGGTTGGATTGAAAGTTGTCCTTTCTGTCTTAAACTCTTTCTGATCTTGGACAAATTACTCAAAATTTGCAGCTGGAAATTGCTGAACCTTCTGGCCAAATTCAGAAAATCACAGAGACCCCATATTAATGTGAAATTTAAGTCTGTTCACAAAGATACTTTTGCACATGTCAGAACTCCCCAGTAGGGAGGAAGAGGTGAATTGGGGTTCCTGTCCCAGATTCTTTTAAGTAAAAACCTCTTGTGAGGAGGAGCAGGAACATCAAATACATCAAAGCTGCCCAAATGCTACTGCAACCACAGGAAAACCCAGCCAGGCAGTTTCTAACTTAACATGATGCAGTGCAAAAAAAAGAGAATTATTCTTTGTCAATCACTGTTTACCCTGAAAGGGCAAAGCAAAGCCCAAAAATGTTGGATTATTTTGTGGAGATGCCCTTGATTAAATGCTGGGGAGAGAAGAGGATGAGTCCCCCAGAAAATGAATGTGCTCAAAGGTGTTTTGCAGTAGTTACATCGTTTTCCTGATAAGCCTTTAAGCTTTTGGGTTATTTTTCTTGGGTCTTTTTGGGTTTTGCCTCCCTCCCTCCACCTCCCCTGTGCTAATAGAGCCTCTCAGAGCGAGCCCATTTACTCGCTCCGTTGTCAACGCATCTGGACATCTTGTCAAAACAATATAATTTTACTTTGTAACTTTCTGACACTGGTATTTATTGCACCTGTCTCTGCTCATGATTTATGACTTGTCTGGTGAGTATTACTCCACAGCCCCGAGTTTACAATACCAGATAAGCGAAGCATTTGAAGTCTCGCATGGGCTGCAGATTTAGAGATGGGGATTTGTCTCCCCTCCTCCAAAAAAAAGGGAAATTAAGATGAGCGTTTTCACCCGTTCTTCTGGGTGGTAGAAATCAAAAGCATCACAAGTTCTTTGAAAAGAGGAAGAGAAAACAAAAGGGAATAATGGTGCTGTGTCTATTAGGAGGAATTGAGTGAAATGATCTTTGCTTTGCAGAGGAGGAGGTTGTTTTAATTGATCAATCTCTGATTATCTGGGCAGCATTTTAACACCCAGGACTGTGTCAGTGCTGAGGACATCAGCATTTTGCAAATGCTGGCATTCAGACGTATCCATCGGCCTGACATGCTGAATTATTATTTGTAACAATTTGTAACACACTTTTTTGGGATGAAATTCATGCCTACTTAACACTGCAACATTGGGGCCAAATCTATAAAATCTAAACTTCACCTACCTAAGCAACCCCACTGAACAAACTGGGTTTATTTACTCACAGGTGAGTGAAGGAGAAGCTGTTGTAGATATGAGTTTAAGTATTTGACAAAAGACACAATTTTACCTTGTAAATAACCCCATTTTGCTTTTCTCCTTTCCTTTTAGAAAACCTAAATTTGGGGCCTAAGTAACATGACAGTACACCTAAAATCTATGGCATTTTTGCCATAGGAATTTATTTTTCTACTGCTGTTGAAGCAGGACTTTCATATTTGCCAGATTTTAAAACAAATCTGGGCCTCCTCCCCAATCCAGGTCCTTTTCCAGTCTGATTCTGTCGCAGAAGGGACACAAAAGCATTGGCACAGTTTGGTTGTTTCCATGGAAGTCATGGAAGAAACCTTCCCATTAATCTCATCCAAGCCAAAGCAACCTGTAAAAGTGGGAATGCCGGGGAAAACTGTTCTGTAAACATTTTCATTTGTCAAAATTTCCTTGGATTACAAAGGTGCTGGACAGGGTTTGTTATTCCAAAGCCCTTGGGGGTCTGTATCAGTGAGATTCCCTTTGATAGGAATTTGATGGAAATCAGGAACTTTAAGCTCTGGAGGGAAAACTCCTTGGGATTCCCATCAGTGGGATTGTCTTGACTGATCTTCTGATAGGAATTGGATAGAAATCAGGGAATGTGAGCTCTGGAAGGAAAACTCCTTGGGATTTCCATCAGTTGGATTCTCTGCCTTGATCTTATTATGAGTTGCATGGAAATCAGGGAATATGAGCTCAGGAAGGAAAACTCCTTGGGATTTCTATCAGTGGGATTCCCTGCACTGATCCTCTGACAGGAATTAAGTGGAAATCAGGGACTTTAAGCTCTGGCAGCTCTAGAAGTAAAATCCAGGATTTTTTTTCCAAGCATTTTCCCTTGTTCAAATTAAAAATGAAACAGAAAATCCCTCCTTTTCTTGCAGGATTCATGGCAAACGCTGTTCTGTGACTCCTGCCTGCTGGAATATCACGGAAAAGAGAGAAAATCCTCCCTGTCCAAGGCTGGCACTTCCCAAAGCAAAGCCCCCCGGACCCCTGGCAGCCCAGGCTGCCCCTCCTGCCCCACACCTCACACATTCCCCACTCCTTTGATGGATTGCCAAGGAAAACAGCGGGCAGGCGTCGGCTGTGCTCTTGCCATGGCAAGGGAGCACGCGGGGCAGTGGGAGCAGAGATTTCCATCACCAGGATTGGAACAAAAACCTTGATTCAGTGGCTTGGGTGCTCCTGGGCTTTAGCAGGAGCTCAAAAATGGGGAATTTGCTCCTGTGCTGGCTGAGGAATTCCAAATCTCGATGCCTTCAGGGAAGAAGGCACAGCCCTGCTTTTTTTTTTCTGGTCCAAGAGTGACCTTTTAAATTCTTCCTTGCCCTTTAAAATGGGAAATAGCAAGGCTGGCTCTAAGAGTCAGCTGTAATTAATGGCTAATTTGGAGATATCTCCATTATAGATTCCTGAATACAGGATCAGGGCATCCGTTTGGATTCTCCCCTTGCCAAAATTGCTGCTTTAAAACAGAGCAAAAATCCTTCACATGTTCTGACATTTGCCCTCTCAGAGGACAGAATGTCTATATATAAAGCTAATTAAATTTATCTTTGTTACATCATTATAATCAGAGAGTGTTTTTTTTGTGCTTGAAAGTGCTGAAATATAGAAGATTTTGACAGAGAAAATAGAAAAGGGAGAGATTTCCAAAATCTCCTCATTTCAGCTGTCGCTCACAGAATTTTGCATTCATATATATTTGAATTTCATTAGTTTGACTCAGTCTTCGAGGTCTTTTCCAACTAAATGATTCCATGATATCTGAGTCAACCTATTCCAAAACACTTTCAGATTTTCTTTTCCACTCACAATCAGCATTTTGTGGGACAATTTTATTGTGTTTGAGCTGATGTGAAGCTGCCCTTGCAAGTCAGAAGTGGCTGCTTCAGGTTTAAAAGCTGAACTTCGGGGTTTTGTGGCTGAATTTTCCTTTTAAGTGATGTGCGTGGGACTACTGCATTTAGAAAGAAAAACTAACATTTGATTATCTTACAAAGCCCTGAAGGCAGAATGAAAATGATGTTAAAATAAGAAACTTCCAGAATTGTTTACACATTTCCATCCAGCTAGAAATACATTTTCAGTCACTTAGAGCAATTAAATTACACATCCTGATAAACAAGCAGGAATTAAGTGAAATTTTATACAAAGTTTAAATGAAACTCAGATCTCTTCAAGCCTGTCTTGGGACACTTGGTGAAACACCACCCACTAATGGCTCTTTATTTTTAAAAAATTAAAAAGTTCTCTTCTAGAAGACACAAAGAAGTTGGGTTTCTGGATGGATGGCAAGGATGAGACAAAAATACTGAATTTTTGTTGACTGTTGTTTGACCAAGCCCAGGTGGGTAATGGGAGATACCACTCCTGACCTTCAGGAAGGAAAAACAGGTGGGATAAACACATTCCCAACAGGCCAAGGTGGTAACAACCAACAGTTGGAAGGGACAGAAAACTTCAGCCCTCAGTCCTTAAGAGAAGCTGAGCTGTTCCATGGGCAAGTTATTCCAAAATTCTGCACCTTGTGGAAGTCTTTAGTCCTTCCTTGAAACAAATGCCAGTGGATATTGATAAAACTCCTGGCAGATAATCTTTGCTCCAGCTCACTCTGTGTTATCACTGGGATGGGGAAAGAATTCCAATCCAGAATGCTCACGGTGTTCAGAATTGGTGGAATTTTGCTGTAATCCTCAGCAGGCCTAGTGGAGCTCTGACTGGAATTAATGCAGAGCACACAGGCCCCCATCTGGAACTGGCAGCTGCTCCTGTGTTGGCATCTTGCAGATTTTTTTAACCAATCACAAAAAATCACCCGAATTTGTAAAGAAAAAAGAGAAGAAGAAGAAGAAAAAAACCAAACAACACCCTAAAACCTCTATCTTGTTACATATATATTGCTGTATCCCAAAACTCCAAACTCTAAGTCTTTTACCTTGTAAAATAACACACTTCTCTTCAACTCCACACTCAGAATTTCGGTGCTACCACTCAGCTTTAGAAGCCTTTTCTATGACTTCAAGTCAAATGTAGTTTATCTTTGAAAGTCATTCCCTGTTAGCGCAGAAAATCTGAAATCCTCTGTGTCCAAGATTCCAGCACTCCTGGACACATCTGGCTGCTCTGAAACACCTTGCCAGGCTGGCCAGGTAAATCCAGCTGCTCGAAGGGCTGGGAGCTCAGGGTGGGATCTGGGAGGGAGAACATCAGGCAAGTCCAAGACATTTTGGCTCTGGTCTCTTGAAGAGCTGGCTCCCAGTGGATTCTGGTTCCATTCACACCCTCTTCCAGGTAGGATAAATTATGCAAGCCCACAGCTCTTCCATTTCTCCTGGAGATAATGAGCACAAGTCAATTCTGTCCATGAAAACCAGGGGAAAATCACATTGCTGCTTGTGCTTTACCAACTCAACCCTTGTGTTGCCAAGCCCGTGACATCATCACTGGCAACATCCAAGGCTCCAGATTAGAAGTAGCCCAATGACATCACTCTGCCCCGTCTATCTAACAGATGGTTTCTGTATATTGTGTAATTTTAGATCATTATTCATGCTTTGGGTCGGTATAATTCAGGAAGTGCAAAAATTGCCAAGAAAAATTGACCTGGAACTAGTTCAAAGCGACTCAATAATTTTATTGATTAGACTCCTTAGCTTTCATTTTGCAGCAGAGCCATCATGAATCATCGATACACAACAATATCTGAATCACTTCTCCCCGAGCTGAATTAAGTGCTCCAAAACAAGGTAAGCTTTGAAGGCCTCCGAGCTGTTGGAAAACAAGATAGCCCAGATGATTTGCTGGCCAGCCCTGAAAAGAGGCCAGGAGCTATTTACTGAGGCAAGTGGTTTGTTTGAACTGGAGTTTTATTTATTTTCATATTTTACTTGTTGACTTCATCTCCGCCTTCAGCTCAAAGGCTCGGCAGGGCCGTGTTTGAACCAAGGGGAACGCGGGCCAGAAAGAGCCTTCTGAGAGGCCTCAGCAGGCACAGCCCCAGCCCTGAGATAAAGCCCCAAATCCTGGGGGAAGTGGGGGTGGGGGAAATAAAAAGAAGGGGGTAAAAACTGCTGGGGAGGCTTTTTTATTCCAGAGGTTTACAAGGAAGGGCAGCCGTGCAGAAAGCTCCGCGCGAGGAATCCGCGGAGGGCGGCGGGAGGGAAGCTCTGCATGGCTGGGCTCCGATAAACACAGCTGCCAGAGGCTGCTGAGCACCCAGGGACACCTTCGGGGTGTGCCACGGGGGAAAGGTTCCTTTGTGATACGCCCCAAAATCAGCTCAAATCAGGGATTGCAGAAAATCTTGAAAATTGGGCTTTTTCTTAAGAGGGAACTTCAGAAAAAGGACAATTTTCCCTGAAGTTACTGCACCAACAACTCCCAGGGTTCTTCTGCCACCAAAACATGTCCTGAGGGTGTCTCTGGGGATGATGGAACAGCTCCCCTGTAGTGAATCCCAACATGCCTTCAGGAATGTCCCAAACCCATCTTACCAGTGTTAAACGGGGTTAAAGCAGAACATGAGGATTTTGGGTGGGAAGAGAGATCAAGTCTGGATCCCAGGAGGAACTGGGAGTAGCTCAGCCTCTACCTGCTTATTAGTGCACAATCAGATCCTGAAAAGATCTCAGCCTTGCAGGAGCATCTGAAGAAAACTTCCCAGTCTTGGTAGAGATTTCCTGTCATGGATGTGCTGATCCCGATTAACTGGGTCTGGGAAAGCATCCTGGGAAGGAACACTCGGCATTTACAGGGACCAAAGGAGTCTGAACCTGGTCCTGCAGCCTCCAGATCCATCCATGGACTGTCCCATGGCTTGGCCCAGCAGAAGGAAAGCAGTTTTGGGGCTTTCTCTTTCAGAAAAGAGTAAAATCAGGGCCTTTCTGGGCCTGGGCTTTCCCAGTTCCTCTGGGATCAGATTTGCTTCTCTGGCTCAGCGTGCCCTGAGTATCCTGGTGGCTGTGGAGATGACAGCTGGGGCTTGGAGAAAGTGGAAAACCAAACAATTGAAATAAAAGATCTGAGTTCAGTTTTTAGACCTTATTCCCCATCATGAGCAATGCTTGAATAGTGCTCCTTTACCAGTGTGCAGTCTTTTGGAAAGGAAGAAAAGATAAAACAAATGCCAGGTTTGTGATTTGGCTCTCTGGAATTCCCTTTTCATTGAACAAGATAAATCATTGAGTTGTAAACAAGACACCTTCACTGGCCTGTTTTCAAAATAAAATATTCCAAATCCTTGCTGACAGCAAGCTCTTCTATAAACTGAAGGCATTTTTGCCTTAGATTTTTAGGAACACCAGGGAAACCTCTTATCCTAACCAAAAAATCTTTTACCTGTCCAATACATAAAATTTTCATGCCCCTGGAGATCTCATTTCATCATTTACTTGATGCCCTCTTACTGAAATGGTCGGTAAGAAATTCCAAATATTTAAGGAAGACATCCTTGTTTAATTAAAACCTTTATGGGGGAAAAAATCTGGCCTTGCCTTTCCAGTCAGAGAGGGCTTTCCCAACCTGAAGGGTTCTAAAATTCTACCAGCTTTCTTTAGTCCTTCATTTTATGTTGCCTTTAAAACACAGAAGCCCATTTGTAGTCAATATTAAGCTTATAAGCTCAAACTTATTCTCCTGGTGATTTTATTATCCAAATGTTTATGAAGATTAATCATATTAGCCATGAATGTGTCCTGAGAAAATGTCCCCTCTTATCCTGTCTCCAACAACAGAAATAGTGGAAAGATTATCTAAAATTATTATTTTTATAAAGAATTAATATTGGTTACTGAGAAAAATTTCTAATTCTCTGGTTATTTTGATTATCTGGTTATTTATTTTCTGTTATTTTTGCCAGCTGTTCCCCAGTAAGAAAACTCCTTTCCTCCTTCCTGATTTCAGCAGCCAAACAAGAAATCTGTGGTGATCTCGCTGTAATTCTGTTTTCTTTCAAAGCTCCTGCATTAAGTACTTTCCCTCAAGCACTTCCAGGCTGGATCACATCCCTGTCTGAACATCCCACTTCAGGAAGGGGGGAAAAGCCTGCTGACATTTCCCTTATCAGTTCTGAGAGGATTTTTGCAGCACTGAACCCAGTGCATGGAGGAGACAGCCTGGATTTGGAGGAGGATGGCCACAGATAAGGAGCTTCCCTTGGCTCCCTTTGCCAAACCTCGGAACATGCTGAGGATTATTTGCTTTATTTAACATTCTCTTGATGCCTTCAGTTTCAGCTTTTATATTTTTCACATTCTGGGCTGTTTTGGGGGCACTTTTAGGTTTCACATTCAGTGCTGCTGAGCTCTCTNGGTCCATTCTGTGCCCATTTTGGGCTCACCTTGGGTGTGGCCCAGCCGGGCTCTGGCACTGCCCAGGTGTGCCCAGGGAGGCCTTGGAATAAATCCCTTGGAATAAATCCCTGCTTTCTCCTTTGGCTCTGGCTGCTCTCTGTCCCAGGGCAGCCTCCAGAAGGAATCACCCTCTTCATTTTCCTGCTCTTAAAGGAGAAAATTGTGCCTGAAAAAGCACAGAAGTGGTGTTAGAGGAGCTTCATACATCCCTAAATTTGCTGTTCCCAAGGAACCCGGGGAAGCTGTGGCCAGCTGAAGAGGGGAGGTGCTGTCGCCCAGCAGTGACCCTTGCACTGGGGCAGAGATGGATTGGCTGGAGCCAGGAGGGAACACTTTGTCTCCCAAATCCCTGCGTGTAAGTTGGTTTTTCCTGCCAGCCTGCGATTGATTGAGTCATCACAGGTCAGCGATGGCTGTGGATAAATATTTCCTTGGAAGACATCAGCCTTTGGAAAACAGTACAATAAATCCCAGCCCTTTGGGCTCAGTCAGGCCAAGCAGGACCTCCCCAGGCCCAGCTGGGCTGAGAGAAGGCTTTGTGGCACCCAAACTGACCCCAAAACTTGGAGACAAAAGTAAAATGTATCCCATTCCTTTTCAAATGTTCGTGTCCCTGTTGTAGACAGGTCAATAAATTATAAAAGAAAGGCTTCCTAAAATCAGGCCTTGCCCTGCTATATTAATAACTAGCTTATCACTCCTGTATGCAGCTAAGTAACTTGCAAGTCCCCATGTGAAAACAGTTTTGGAATAAGAGTTCAATAACACAACAACCTATTCCTAAGGAAAAAACAATCACACCTGCAATAAACAAAAAATCTACCTCAGAAAAATCAGTTAACAAAATAGACAAACTAACCAAGAATAAAAAGATTTAATAAACAAACAACATACCTTTTACTAACCAGTAAGTGAATTGCACGCTTTAATATATAAAAGAAGATATGCAATTAAAATAAAAACCTTTTCTACCTTAGAAACTTTTAATCTTTACTCTCTATGTATCACAACCATCCCAACAACAACACCTCCCAAGGCATTTGGAATTCTGGTTTATTTTCCCCCCTGAGATTTCCTTATCCCCACAAACTGCTCCTCAATGCCTGAAACATTCCAGATTCACCTTTACCCCTTCGGGAGGGTCAAGGTGGAGACCACCAACTTTGTACCTGGATTAGGGCAGGGAAGTCAAGATGGTCCCCAATCCTCGGCCGTGACCTGCACCATCATCCTCATGCCTCATTAAAGGATTTGGGTGTAGACTGTCAGCATCCAGAGCATTTCCTGCAGCATTCCCGGTAAAAATCCTTCTGATTCCACCAAAAAACACAATCATCAGGGAAATGTAGAATTCATTAATTATGACTGAGGGAAATATTCTTGTGGAGGGAGTTGTCATTCATAGCTGAGCAGGAAGAAGGTTTGGAGAATGATTCTCCCTTTAATTCTTCTAATTAACCCCAATATTCACTATCAAGTCTGGTTAGAGAGTAAAAAATAAGATGAAATGTTGTTTTTCTAGACCTATTTATTTTGCTGGTTAATGGATTAAAATAGTTGCCAGCTGTGCAAAGTTCTCATTATGTTCATTACTCATAATGCTCCTCACAATGAGATGATTAATTCCACACACTTGCAAGCCCTTCAGTGAATGCTGTTGATTAAGCAATTATGTTAATCCACTCGTGTTTGTTTTCTCACTGCTCTGGTGATGGTTGGGCCCAATTTCTTCACTGAATTGTTCTATGTAGGCTCTCAAAGCTTTGCTGTAATTTGGAAAGGCCAAATCCAACCTCCACAAACGATGTCAAGGTGAAAATTGTGGGTTGTTTGTCTCTGGTTCAGTTTGGGTTGCTAAGAAAAGTACAGGACTTCTTGATTCCTTCTGGTTTTGGCCAATTCCTGCACAGGAGCAACATCAATTTTCTGTCTGCTTTAACCCTGAGAAATTCAGGCCTGATAGAATTGCATCCTTCAATTTAAAATGTGTTTTCTTTTATTGATATTCAGCGACTGATTTGATCTTTTATTTCCATGATTGGTAACAAAATGAGTTTTGGAAATGTCGAATGGGTGGATACTTACATTTTGTGCCTCAGAGTCAAAAACCTGACATTTGCAGGACAAATGACACAGCTCAACATGACAAATGTACAATTATTCCCCTGATTTCAGATTTAATCACTAGTTTGATGTAAAGCAGCAGCTGATCAGACAAAGGGAGGACATTCTCCTGCTTTTAGGTGAAATATTTGCATCAGTAGCAAAACCAGGGAAATCCTGTGGTGGAAGAAACATGAAGTGAATTTTAAGTCTTTGCTCGATAGGGCAGTGGCTCTCTGAGTGTATTTGTGCTTTACCTACAGAATAAATTTCCAAGGAGCCAGAAATATTTGCAAGAAGCCAGGAACCTCCTGCCCAGCCCACTCAGCTGCCTGGGTGTCCGAGGGAGCAGCAGCCTTGTTTGGAATCCTCGTGGCAGAACGGGAAGGAGAGGGCAGATGGATCCCAGCCCTACCCCAGCAGACTAAACACAACCCCACTGCCCAGCCCTTGCCAAAACTCAGGAATAAAACACCAACAGACCCAGCAGAGTGGCCAAACCCCAAAGTGCAAAATGTTAACAAAGACAAAACTGCACAAAAGTTGCTGTCCTGAGAGATCTCTGTTGAATTTTGAATCCCTCATTAATCAAAAATATGGTAAAGCAGCTTATAAATACAAAGAAATGATGTTTACTGATATCCTCCTACTTCTACCATTTTTCACAGAATCCCAGAATCTGAGCTGACCCAAGCCCAAATCCCTGCCCCGGACAGATTTTTTTCCTCACATTCACAACAACCTCCTCGATATTCTCTGAGCATGGACCATCACTGGCCACAGATCTGATTTTGGGGGGTCCATTTTGGGAGCAACAGCTCATAAAAGACCCCAAATAAAGCTCAGCTCTCTGCAGCCTGGGTCGATATTTTATGCATCGGTCACTGCGCCGTGCTGACGGCTCGCCTGCAATGTGGCCTCTGTCTTTTTTATGATGTACATTCCTGGTGAGTGTTGGGCAGATTGATCCCATTCTGGGCTCCAGATTGGAAAACAGATGT
>VYXF01010706.1:69172-91537 GCA_013397295.1 Polioptila caerulea | reverse complement strand
AACATAATTAATTATTAAATTAAAAAAATTAATTCACATCTCATAATTAAATAATTTAAACCTTAAAAACCCTCAAAAACATAACTTTAAACTCCATTTTCACTCTATCAACTTAACATATAAAAACACTCACAATCAAAAAACTATAAAATAAATAAAAAATCATAAACATCCCAATCCAAACAAAAATTCTCACACTTTTAATCCGAACCCTAGAAAAAAAAATAAAAATTCACCTCATAAAATTGCATAAAATTGGTAAAAAATTGCCATTATTGCTTCTTTTGGGGAACCCAGTCTCCAAAGCTTCTTAAACTCTAGTTTAGTCTGAGCAGCTGTGTGGGGTTTTTAGTGCTGATAAAATTTCCAGCTTGCCAAAAACTAAGCCCAGGTTTAACCACCTTCCTGGGCTGAAGCTGAGGCAGGTGAGATGAAAACAGAAAACACAGACACAGCAGAAAGATTCAGCAGAAAAAACAAGAATTTGTCTTTCTGGGTGATTTATTCCCTCCACATCTCCTTCCCTCAGAGTTCTGCCTCTCATCATCTCTGCTTTGAGCAGAAACAGGAAAAGTTTTGATGCTCCAACTTTTATTTTTTAGGCCAAATTTTGCCACCTCAAAAGCCCCAACTTCATCCTTGGTGTAACTTTGTTCAAAGCCCAGGAGATTTGGGTCAGGGCTCAATTTGTCCCTGAAGATTCAGAGAAATTTCAAACAAGCCTTGCAGATGTGTAACTCAGCATTCTGAAAAATGAATCATCGATCATTTTTTTTTTTTCCACTGATTTTCTTTCAGCCTAAATGAATGATTTCCAGAATTACTCTGTTATTTTTTACATTTCTGATCTGCCCTGGTGGAAACTCCAGGATTCCAGTACAGAGAATAAAGCCTGGGAATTGTTGGTGATGTTTAATTTCTTTTGTTTGTTTTACAGGTAAACCCAGTTAAAACCAGTCCTAAAATTGGACTAAACTCCCTCTGCACACTTAATTCAATTGTTGTTTTCTGACATTGTACAAAAATCAGAAATTTAGGGCGATTTTCAGTTGGGTGTGCCACTGATGGACAATTAACAGCTCCACTGCTGGAACTTCTTAATTATCTAATTACTAAAGTAGTAATTAGGCAATCAAATTAGTGACACTTGAGTCCTGTCACTGCAGCGTGGGCCTGGACTCCAAAAGCAGAGTTTCTAAAATCTCCTTGCCTCTGATCAGGGCAATCTCTGCCACATAAAGGAAAATTCAGCCTGGGAGGAACATCCTGGATCTGGAGATTTTTTGGGGATTGGGTTTTTGTTGATGGGTTTTTGGTGGTTTGTTTGTTTGTTTGTTTTGTTTCATTTTATGTTTTTGGTTTGGTTTAGGGTGGGGTCGGTTTTTTTTGTTAGTTTGTTTTGGAGTGAGGGGGTTTTCTGTTGTTTTTTTGTTTATTTGGTGTTTGTTGTTGTCAGACCACAATGAGGTGGAAGATTTTGATCTTGACATCATTCACCTGCAGGCTCTTGGTGCTAAAACCAGCCCCAGACTTGGTTTATTTTCTTTTTCCCTATTTATCTTTTGGTTTTTGGGGTTTTTTTTGTCCATCTGGCAGCTCAAGCACTGAAGGTGCTTCCCTCATTTGCCATTGTTTGCTAAAGTCAGTCCCAACTTCCAATTTCTCCTCTTTGTTTTCTTGGCATTCTGATGCTTTGGGGGATGAGCCAAATTCCCAGAAAAGCCACCCAAACCTGTGCCCTTGTCCCTCTGAGCTGGCCCAGCCCAGGGACCTTGGGCTCAGAGTCTGCCCAGCTTTTATTTTAAACCAGAACTGTCTGAGACAGCCTTGGAAAATCCCAAAATCCCATGGAGGACTCCTTCCCAAACCCTGCAGAAATAATTGCAGCTCCCTGAAAACACTAAAAAGTGGTTTTGAAAGGGAAGCTGCGTGGTTGGAGATGGGACACTCTATAATCAAGCAATGATTCAATGAAATCTGACCTCAGCCTAATATATTTCGTCAACTTTGTTCATTTTTAAACTGTGCCTGTGGCTCTTTTTGGCTGTCCCAAACACCAAAATACCCCGGGCGGGTGGTGGCTCCTGCCAGGTCCACGGCACTGGGGGGAGGCCTGGCCCTGCTTTTCCTGGGGGTTCACATTCCTTGGGATGTGCAGGCGGATTTATTTTGTGTCCCAGTGCACTCCCAGCTCGGGAATTGTGTTGGGAGAGGGAATCTCCTCAGCTGGGAATAAAATGTCTCACCTCGGGGTCTGTAAGGAGCCAGCGAGTTGGGTTTGGCCAACGCCCGTGGGCTGGGACGGAGCTGAAATGAGATCAGAGAGGAAGAATCCATTGGAAGAGTCAATTCTGCCATTTTTATCTTTGTTTAGGCATTAATTGATTGGTTTTCTGCCATTCTCCAGCAGACTGAAAAGCTTCTTCTGGAGGATATTTCATTCCCTTGAGGTGTGGTGGCGGCACAAGTGGCCTCCCCTGGCCTGGCTTTAATCTGCTCTGGGGAAAATGAGAAATCAGAAATCTGCTACGGATTTCAACAAGCTTCATCCACCTCACACTGAATTTTAGAGCCTGGCATTACTGTGATATAATCAAGCTTCTGTTTGTCAAATTACAGAAATTCAACGCCTGAAATTTTCTGCCGGGAACTTTTCCTTTCCCGAGTTTCGAATCTTCTTAAATGCCTTTTTAGTCCCCCTTTAATTTCTCAACTTTATTACACTCTACACTCCCTAAATCTGCATTCAGCACATTCAATACCCCAATGAGTGCACCCTTTGTGGATTTTAGAGATTTCTAAATCTCTATTAGGCCCAGCCAAAACGTTATTAGTTCAAAAAAACCCCTCTCAACAAAAAGGGATCACAAAATATTTGGGTTTGGCGGGATGTTTGTGATGGTTCCCAATTCCAGATTAGAAATTCAGGGAGGTTTCGTGATTCTCCTTTAATTGTACCCTGATTAAAATTCCCATTTTTCAGCTCTTTTTTTAATGATGAGAGAAACTCATCTCTTTCTTGAGGAGAGAAAATCTGCATTCTTACTTTGGGACATTGATAAATCGCTTAGACAGAAAGTGTTTGACCTTTAGAGATGATTAAATCAAGACAGCTCTGCCTGCGAGTGCTCTGTTCAGATTTTCTCTCTTGATTCATTCATAGATAAATTTACTTTAAATACTTCTTCATTTTCCTCCGTCCCCCCCAGCTTTGCAAGGCTTCACTCATTCATTTTGAGAAACATTTATTCAGAGAAGCCAGGCTCTCTTCTCACTCCGAGCTGGCCTTTTGCTCATTTTCTCACTTGGTAATTTTCGCAGTCCTAACGTGAGGTACATTTTTATAGCAAAATCACTTCGCTCCCCACAGCTCCATCTGCCTTCCCAGGCTCTCCAGATTTGCCTTCTCCCCTCGAGATGAAATGTTCATTTATTTCCTTTCCAAGCTGCTGTTCTCATGTCCCTCCTGGGGGTTTCTTTGCCTTCTCCACTGTTGGATTTCTGACCTGATCCAGTCTCTCCAGAGCTTCTGAACTTGTGGGGCCCCCCTGTCCCTTCAGGTTATTCCCAGCTTCTCCAACCCTTCCAGCAATTCCTGAACTTTTGTGGGACTTTTTGCACAACGTTTTAGATGGGGGGTTTTAATTTTGAAACATATAACAAGTTTTATAACTTTCTTATTTCTATAATTTTCATGTATCTCAAGTTGAGATGTGTCCAGACCCCTGAAAAATCTCCAACTTCAGATTTCCAGGGCTGGTAACACCTGCAGGCCAAAATTTTTTGTTTGCTTTTTGCCTTTTCCTTATTTAACTTCTCTGACTTTTCCGTCCATGCTGTCATTAAGATTCCAAGTACAGTGAGCCCAAAACCACTCCAGAACACCAACCTGAATTTTGGGTGACCCTCACTCCGCCAAATCCCTCACTCCTCCTTCACCTTGAGTTGAAGGATGAGGAAATTGCTCATTGTAGGAGGTCACCCTCTTTAAAGAACCATTTGGGTGCTGAGTACAAACCAAATGTGTCTCGTTCCTGGAGGAACTGCACAGAGAAACACAAGGCACAAATGAAATGGAACCTTTATTCCCTGGAGTGCATCAGCACAGCCCCTCCTGCTCTGCTTGGGATCCATTTTTGCAGGTGGCTTTGCCTGGGTGCCAATCCCTGTTTTGCCTGGATAATCTGTATGGAGTTGTGATTTATTGCACAAATAATTTCATGCTCTGCCCCCCAGCAAGGTGGAGGTGAAAGGTGGGATTCCATGGGCTGAGTGGCTCCGATAGGCTTTGTGACATCGGCAGAAAATTCAGATTATTTTCCATTAGGAGACACATCTGAGGGAGACACTGACAGAGATGAGAGGATTTGGGTTGATCCCCCTCAAATCCAGCAGGATGCCATTCCCAAATCTCCTGCCCTTTCCTCGAGGCCTTTGGCTGTTGTTCCCCTGGCCTGATGCTCTGACTTTTCCCACTGCTGGCATTTGTTCCGTGGGTGTAATTTGGAGCTGGAGAGCCTTGAAACCATTTAACTGGTGGAAGTAAATTGCTTGGAGCACTGTGAAAATATCGTTGAGACCGTGTGGTTTTTAAACTCCTTTTCACTGCACTGTGCTCCTGAATTATTTCCAGCTGCTTCCAGAGGCTCCTCGCTGCCTTGCAGTAGGAAATGTGCAGGTCCTGCCCCAGCCAGGTGCTGATTGTGGGCTTGGAGATAAGAAAAGAGCTCCCAAAGCTCTGCTGTGAGCTGTTATTAGTGGTGCTCCTTGAATTAATTATCGTTTTGTTTCGGGAGATGGGTTTGCTTGGGTTTATCTGAGGTTTGTTTCAGAAGTGCTGAGCATCAGAGCACCAATAAAGCTTTTCTGTTTAATCTGTGAATCAGGAGAGGTTTCCAGGTGACTTGGAGGCTTCTCCCATGCAACACAGAGAAACTTCCCATGGAACAGGCGGCTGAATGTGGGGGTTTGATGCAAATTCCAGCGTTCTCAGAGCTGGGGATGCTCCATCCCTTCAGGAAGCTGCTGCCCCAAACATTAATCCTGTCCTGTCCTGGCTGCTGACAGAGCTGAACACGGAGCTGTGGAAAAGAATAAAATTCCCTCTGCTGACCGAGACCTGGGCACAGCTACAGAAACCCTGCCTTGCCTTGGCTTCCACGAGCCAGACCCAGAGAAGGGTTTAGACTCTGCCTTGGAGTATTTTCAGCTTAGAGCAGACTTTGTTTTGATGTATTTTCAGGATAACCTGAAGGGGAAAACACGATGAGCTGAGGGGGTGAAGTGAGCGGGGTTCAATCACTTCACTGGATGTCATCTCACCCTTTCCCCCATCCAAAACTTCTCCGTGGGAACTGATTCCCAGAAAACTCCTGTCAGGAAAAGTATAATGAGAATTCACCAGCTCTCCTCTGCTGTTACTGTATTACCTCCAAAAATAGATTGTTTTTAACTTTTATGAGAGTTGAACTTGTCCTAGCTGGATGAAAAGGGGATGCCAATGATAATAGGAAAAGGTCTGTTAATTGATTTGAAATACTGGTGGTCTTGAGTGGAGCCAGAAGCAATGACAATGATCATATATTTCTGCAGCCTTTCCATCCCAGAGCTCCTCACTGAGCAACTTCCAAATTATTCCAAGAGAAGAGCAGACAAACCTGGGGTAAAATATGGCAGGATGGTTTTCCAATTGAAACAGCAGCAGGAATACTGGGAGAAGGGATTACTGAAGCTGGAATTTGTCCAGATTCCTCAGATTTACACACTTTTACAATATTTTCTGGACTTTTAACAGCAGATAACCATCTGCAGTGCCTGTCTGTTGCTCTGCTCCGAGCTGAGTGTCAAAAATAGCCTGCCCAGGGTGATATTTTAGCAAGCAAAGCCTGCAGGGTATTAATAGATGGTGAAAGGCTCTGCTCTCCCCAAACCACTAAGGACAGGTTTGCAGTTTCAGGGTTTTCAAGTGGTTGGAGTCCTCAGGACTTGTTTGTGCCATGGGAATTCTCAAACAGCCCTCCAAGACGGGCTCAGCCTCTTGGTCAACTCTTCCATTTTCTTAAAAATATTAAAAAGAAAAGATGGCAGAGTTGTTGTTTGCTTCAGGATTTCTCAATATTTCCTTGGGGAATCATTATCCAGGGAATACAGTTTGTGCCATCCTGGCTCTGTGGTGTTTGTGGGGATGCACAGAGGGGGCTCAGCTCCCTTTTTCCTGCTCCTCTTTTCCTGCTGCTCTGGATTTGTGCCTGGTATGGACATCCCTGCCTTCCCCTGCACTGCTGGGGAACAGAATTCCAGATTTCTGCTCTCCCAAAGGCTGATTTTTCCTGAGCTAACGGGAAATTTTTGCATTTCCTCCCTCCTGGTGATGGGGGTGGTTCTCAGCAGTGTGGGGTCACTTCCCATCCTGGCCTCAAGGTGCCCCATGTGGGTTTGGAGAGTCCTGGTGGCGTTTTAATTCCCAAAGACTGATCCCCCCATTCTGCTCCTGCAGAGCACCAACCCCCAATGATCCCTTAATTCCAGAACCACCAGCACTGGGTGGCTCAAACCTGCACACACCCCACCTTTTCCAAATACGATTTTCATGAAATCCTTCCATTTTTGCTGGATTTTGCTTATTGGACAGGAAAAATCCCCAGCCCTCTGCACTGAATAACACAACACCGGGGGGAAAGTGTGGAATTCCACCAGGACAGGTTTTTGACTGGTGCAAAAAGGCAGAATTCCCTGGGCTTTTCTGTCCAGACTCCCCACTCATGGATTCCAGGCACACAATTCCCTTGACCTCGTGTGAGGATTTAAAAAATAGAAGTGCCAGTGAGCAGGAGGCTCTTGCAGAGGGGCTGCTCCTGCTCCTGCTGCTGTTTGTTTGGACAGCCCCTTATCCCTTATCTCCCTGAGCAGCTCTGCCAGGACCTCACCCTCCAGGGCAGCTGGGACATCACCGCTGGCCACTCTGCTTCCTGGGGATTGTAACCCCTGTCAGAAACACTTATAAATTCACTGGGTCACCCTGAAATCTCCTGGGATGCCCCAATTTTCTCCTTGTAGAAGAAAAATGGTGCTTTCCCTGCCTTGTGGATGCTCACGACACAAATAATGGGCAGCCAAATGAATCTGTCAGTGCTGGCAGCAAATAAAAATGTTAAATTCTGTGTGCCCCAGGATGGTGAAGGTTTAAAATCCTGAATAAAAATGTCAAATTCTGTGTGCCCCAGGATGCCAAGGGTTCAAAATTCTGAATAAAAATATTAAAGTTTCTGTGCCCCAGGATGTTGAGGGTTTAAAGTTCTAAATAAAAATGTTTATTTAATTCTGTGTGCCCCAGGATGGTGAGGGTTTAAAATCCTGAATAAAAGTGTTAAATTCTGTGTGCCCCAGGATGCTGAGGGTTTAAAATCCTGAATAAAAATGTTAAATCCTGTGTGCCTCGGGAGGCTGAGTGTTTAAAATTCTTAATAAAAACATTAAATTCTGTGTGCTCCAGGATGCCCCAATCTTCTTCCACATGTTGGATCTAAAGGGTTGAACTGGAAATTAGGGATCCTCAGTGGGAGGGATAAATCTGGGCACAAAACTCAAGATCTGAGCAAATTCTCTCTGTTTCAAAACAGATTTCTTGTGAATTATGGACTAAAGTCTCTGATGTAGCAGGAATTATTCTGTGTACAACTTTGACTGAAATAGCTCTCCTGCAAAACCAAAACAACAACTCCCAGCACCCCAAAAGTAACAGATTCCTGAATTATTTCTGCGAATAAAGGCAAAGAATGGCCCATGCATGGCTCCAGGAGCACTGACACACAGAGCTGCACTGATCCTGCTGCCTGGAGAGGCTCCCTGGGACAGGGGCTGGGCAGAGTTAAAGGAATAAAGCAGGGATTTATTAAAAGGCTTCAAAGGATCACCTTGGGCAGAGCAAGAGCCTGGCCAGGGCTACACCCAAGCTGTACCCTGGGTCAGGAGTTTCACCCTTTTATCAGTTTTGGGCCATTCCCACATTGGGTTCACTGTCCCATTCCAGCCCCAGGTGATGCAGTCCCACCCTCCCAGGCTGCTCCCCTCAGTTCTCTGCTGTTTGCACTTTTGGGGCTGAGGCTGCAGCGTGTCCTTGGTTCTGGGGCTGGCAAAGGATTGTTCTGTGGGACTGAGCTGTGAGGAGAGCTGGCTCACACTGCACATGGAGTGCAGAGTCACACCCCAATGCAGTGCAGAGTGTGGACAACATGAAAGTTGAAACTCAAGGCATCAATCCCCTCGGCCAAGGCAGCAAGGGAGCAGAGATACAGACCAGGGGATGTAACTGCGAGGCAGAAGCGAGGCTCGTTCAAAGCCGGGCTGTGTTTGGGAGCAGCCCTGGTTGCCCCCCCAGCCCCCCCCGGCCGAGCCCGCAGCTTTGCTGTCATTAATAAAGCCAAAAAGCGAGAGGTGGGGCCACATGTGGTGTCAATACACTTTAATTAAGTGTAATAATTCCCCTTTTCCTGAGGTGGACGTGCTAAGACAGATTTCTCTGCGGAGATTTATGCCTGGCCAAGGCTTGCTGGGCTGTCCCCGTGCGCTGTGCAGAGCATCAGTGCCCTCTTTGGGAATCCCGGGATTCTGCAGGAATCTGCAGGACAGGGCTCCGAGCGCTTCCACACGTCCACTTTCCACAGGGTTTTACAGTTTCGCTCCCCCTGGAGCAAAGATCCTTTTCAGTTTAAGCTCCTTTACGTAAAAAACACGGAGGAAAAGCTTTAGCTGGGCTTCAGTGCCTCTCTGAGAATCCATAACTGGATCAATAATTAAAGTGTGAGACCATCCTGGGTGAGTTTCAAGGCCTTTTGGCAGGCTGGGACATCCTGGGGTGGAGGAAAATCACGGTCAGGGCTTTTATCTGAGCTCACTTTTCTTTGTTCACCTCACCTGAGATGAGCCACGAGAAGGGAACACACGAGGTTGCTGCTGCTCTGGTCAAATTTGGGTGGAAAAGCTGGAACAGCCAGATCCTGCTGGTTTTAAGGGGATAGAAACCCTTCCAAAATCCCTGTGGAGATAAACAGAATTTAAAGCGTGGAATATGTCCTGAAATCACCAGGTAAAGGAAAGACTTGGGCTATCAAGGTAGAATTTATAGAGGGGAATATGCCCTGAAATCACCAACCAAGGGACAGACTTTGGCTACCCAGGGAGAATTTAAAACATTAAATATGTGCAGAAATCATCAGCTAAGGGACAGACTTTGTCCCTCCAGATAGAATTTAAAGCAGGGAATATGCCCTGAAATCACCAGTAAAGGACAGACTTTGGCTCTCCAGGTTTAGGTATTCCCGGGATAAGCACCTAAAGATTTATCCTTGCTTGAGACAACAACATAAAAATATTGTGATGTGGGCTTGGCAAGCTCGGTACTAAAATATAAGTCTGAGGCAACGTGCTGGGGTTTTTTGGGGGGGTATTTAGGGGGGGTTATAGGACTGCAAAGTTGCTGGAAGTTTTTTTTGGGTGTTTTTGCGGGCAGAGGGTGGTGGAGCTCCTCGGGAGGCAGGCACGGAGCGCTGTTAAGCCGATCTTTCCGGGGAAAGGGAAAGGCTGAGCGGGAGGGAGGGGGTTTGGAGCTGATCAGGGCCCGATAGCAGCGCACAAAGCTCGGGATTAAAGGCACCAGTGCTGGCTGGAGGTCACTTTTCATCCTGGAGGATAATTCCTGCCTGCCGCAGGCTCAGAAACGCCAGCTCGCCCCCAACATCTGCTTTAGCCATCGTTTCCAAAAACAAAACAATATTCCCCCAGCGCTGGTCGTACAACAACACAGCCCCCTCTGCTCCCTCCTGATGGAGGGAAGTTCCCTGCCGGGCTGGAAACCCTGCCCGGGGTCCCTGATTACTCCAGCCCGGCTGGGCTGGCTTCATGCACATGAAATCCTTGGGAAGGATCCTCCCGGGACAGGGGATGAATCCTGCTGCAGCCAGGAGAGCTCCAGGAAAGCCCCGAGCGGGGTTTGGGGAGGAACAGATGCTGCAGGAGGTTTTGCTCGGTGCTCAAGATGCATCAGATAAGCAGGGGCTGGCTTGGAGCAGCCTCAGAGCAGAGGCAGGTCCTGGCTGCTCGGTTGAAGCCCGAATTCAACCTGCTGGAGCCACGGGGGGACACAGAGCCCCGGGGCCGGGATGTTCTCTCCGTGCCAAAACCTCCGGCTGCTGGAGCAGCCCCGGAATTTCAGCCCAGTTCTAATTCCAGCATCACCAGGAGCAGAGAAATCTGATAAAGAGCTGGGAAAAGCGCTGTCAGGTGGTGAAATAAGGGGAGAAAAGGCAACCCAGCAGTCAGGATTGATCCGACAGTGGTGCTAAAAGAGGACAGGGTTTATCCGATATCTGCTGGTCTCACCAGACAGGAATTGTCTCATCTGTGGGTGAGAGGAAGATTTCTGCAGGGGTGAGTGTGGGGCAGTGTCAGACCAACCTCGTGCACAGCTCCTTGGCATTGCAGCTCTCAAGGAGCCGGAGAGGACAATCCGAAGTTAAAAAATCCTGGAGAAAATGGCTGTGGCAAACCAGATTTTCACTGTAAAAGACAGCCCCAGGCTGGGAAGAGAATGAAAAGGCTCTGAAAAACCTGTTGCCAGCCTGGTGTAAAGTGCAACTCCTGCTGGTGGATTCCAAAACTCAGAGTATCAAGTCTCCTTTTTGCTTTGCTCTTCAGAAGAAGCCCAAGGTGTTTGTTGCCCTCCATGTCTAGCACATACCTCACCAACTGAGTATAATTTCCTTTCAGAAGACTTTCGAATACTTGAGACTTTAAAATACCTTTTTTCTCCATTGCATTGATCTAAATATCACATAAACTGCGAAAGATACTGATAACTTGTAAAAAAACCAGGGAGATCAGGGTGGAGCTTGGACATTGCCCAGTGCAGCAGATTTCTTATTTCATTTCTGACACCTCGCTGAAGTTCCGCGCCAATTCAGGACAGCCACGTCCACATCCAAATCTTACCAGACACACTTGAGAATTTGTTCTCCTATCCAAAAGATTGTTTCTGAGCCTGATCCAACCTAATGCACTCAAATCCAAACATCCCAGCTCGGGTGAAATCCCAGCTTTCCTTGGTGGCTGGAAGCAGCCGTGCCCTGGGAGTGGAGAAGTTGTGCTGGAAATTTGCAAACCCTGCTGCAATTTAAACTCCCTCCTCATATGTTTCATATTTTAACCATTCT
This sequence comes from Polioptila caerulea, assembly GCA_013397295.1. Classification (NCBI taxonomy): domain Eukaryota; kingdom Metazoa; phylum Chordata; class Aves; order Passeriformes; family Certhiidae; genus Polioptila; species Polioptila caerulea. Next base: position 80,330 of record VYXF01010706.1, on the reverse strand, counting down.
GTGGCTCTTTTCCAAAATCCTGGTCTCAGTCCATGTCCTGAGGTTCTCCTGAGTGCCAGGGGGTGCTTGGCCCTGCCTGTCCCAGGGAGCTGAGCTGAGCCCTGAGCTCCATCCTTGCCACAGATTTGGGCTTTGGGCTACACTGAGCAACACTTCATAGCTTTTTTATTTAGCTTCTTTCTAAACAAATCAAAACTTCTGTGCCCGGAGTTTGCACAGCCTTTGACATGAAAAAAGAACAACCCTTCACAGGCATTCAGGGCACTGTGATTGCACCGTAACAAAAATCATGATGATATTTCCTGGACACCTCTGTTTAAATCTGAGGATGTTCTTCCAGCCCCTGGGTTATCACAGCTCCGTGCAGCAGCTTGGTTCTATTAGAGCAGCAGAGTGTTAAAATTGCCTTCCCAAAATCGCCCCCAAATCTCTGCACTCTCAAGGACGGGCCCTTGAAAGAGAAAGCAATAATCAAGAGGAAGCCAGCCAGCTATGGCTCAGATTTTATAATGTTTCCCTGCTGTTATTTTCACCACAGGCTATTTTATATTCCCCACCTCTTCTTTTTTTTTTTTTTCCCTCCACCAAGTTGCTCTTTAAGGTCACATCTGTTGGGGGCTCATAATGATTTTTATGACAACTTTGCAGAGAAGGGAAGCACTCAGATGCAGAGGGAGCTGCAGTCAGACAGGTTCGTGTCAGGGGGGACTTCTCTCCTCCTGAGGCATTTTCTCAGTTCTAACTCAGTTCTACTGACCAAGAAAAGCCTGACCTAAGGTCTGAGTGTAAAAAAGGGAATGGCAGAGCAAAAATTTATCAGCAAAATGCTGTAAATTTGCCTTCCATTGAAAATCAGCCACCTTGAAGGGGGAGAAAATAAAGCAAAGAAAAGTAAAAAAATATTTTACAGTAATTCCTAGGTTTTTACCATATTTTTAAAGGCTGAAAAAGGGCTTTTGAGAAGTTTTTCAGCAAGCTCTGCCGTGTATTGCTTAACATCTCCAGCTGTGTGTGTTTTTGGAGGAGAAGGGGTTTGCTCTTCCCTTTCCTGGTATTATTTTATGTTAGGAACTCCTTCTGCCTTCTCAAGACCTGTCTGACAAATCAGAAGATCCTGTTCCAGCAGCCTCAGCCACCAAATGACATCACAGCATGAGATGGGTGCTCTGTGCCTTCATTTTGGGCTTGTTGGGCTGGCATGAGCAACAGAATTGTAAAACCAGCAACAGGAATTTGGTTTTAAGTCTTGTGGAAGGACCCAAATCTCATTTTCTAGTGCTCGGTGCATTTAATATGAATACAAATACAAATACAAATACAAATACAAAACCTGGGCTGCCTTTAACTCAAATATTGACTGACCCACTCCATGAACAATCATTTGTCATTGGATTTGGGAATTTTTGTAGGGTTTTTTTTTTATCTTGGACAAAGCCCACATTGGATTTTCTTCATTATCAAACCCTTTACAGGCTCCCTGGTGAACAGAGCCCTGCTGAGATTAAAGCTCTGGAGTAGAAACACGGGAAACATCCATTGCCATAAAATTGTGAGGAGGATGATTCCATCACGCACCTGGTGCTGTCCACGGAATGGCAGACACTGGAATGCTGGAATTCCTGTGTTCCACGTTCTGTGACATCTCTGAGTACAGGGTGGTGCACCCTTGAAGCATCCCCAGGGTAATTAGGCATTAAATTAATATGTGCTGGAAATGTCTCCCCTTCTCCACTGGGAAAACTTAACAGAGCACAAAGACAACTACAAAAAAAAAAATATACCTGGAAAACTCCACAGAAAACTCGCTGCAGACTTTCTGTTCTTAAAGGGGGTTTGTCTGAAAAATGGTGGAAAACATTTAGAAGGGCCTAAGACAAGGAGGGATGGGTTAAAACTAAGTTGGGATAGATTTAGACTGGATTTAAAGAAGAATAGTTTAAAATGGGGGTGGTAAAACACCAGCACAGGTTGCTCAGAGAGGTGGTGGATGCTCCATCCCTGGGGACGCTCAAGGTCAGCGTGGATGGAGCTTTGAGTGATGTGGTTGAGTGGAAGATGTTTTTGTCATTGGACCAGGTGGCTTTTAAAGGTCACTTCCAACCCAAAATGCTCCATGAATCGATGGAAATTCTGCTGCAGGAGATCTTCTCCCTGTGTCTTTCCATCTTATTTTGGGCACACTTTTGTCTGGGGGCTCTGAAGGACTCTCCCTTCAGTTCTGAGCAGAGCGCTGTTGCCTGTCTCTCCACCAGCTACACAAAACCAGCTCTGCTTTTCTGCTTTTTCTCTTCCCTGTGATTCCCACAGAAATTGTTACCAAGCCCTAAATCCACCATTCCAAACCCATTTTGCACTCAGGCAAACGACGTCACAAAGAGCAAAGCGAGAGATTTCCAGGTTATTCCTGTCCCAGGCAATGTGGGGAAGATCAAATTGTAGAAGTGCTGCAGGAAATTCTGGCAGCTGACTTTTGGGAGCTGCTCTGGGAGCTCCATCAGTCATGTCGAGCCTCCTGCGGGTGCATTTTTCAATTGATATCCCTTAAATAACCTTAATTACGTGTACGTTCGAGTGCCTCATCCAGCAGGGAAAATTGAGGAAGACACTTATTAAAAAGAGGCACCAGCACATGTGGTATTATTTTTGCAGCCATCCCGTGTGTTGATATAAAGTATTACATTTGAGTCAAAGCTCATTTGGGTGAGCAGCTGAAGTGAAAGCCGAGCTGCTCCTCGTCGTGGCCGCCCAATTAGCGCGGTGATTAGCCCGGGCTAATATCAACAGAGCCAGGCCTGGGGCAATGTGACAGTTACATCACCACAGGCTCCCGGCCACTTCCTGAGGCTTCCTGCCTCCAACCCCGCGGAGCTGCAGCCTCCAAAGGATCCCTGAGGAAAAGGCGAAATTGCGTCGCAGGAAAAGCTGGCGAACGTTGTCTCGCGGAGGCCGAATATTTGTGCTGATGTTTTCCCCCCTGATTTTCCAATGTTTCTTCCCAATTTTCCAATGTTTCCCCCAGTTTTCCAACGTTTTATCTGCACGTCTGGTCTGTTGTTCTCAGCAGCTCCTGCTGGAAAGGCTGAGGAGATGTTGTTTGTTTTCATGGCGGTTTTGCTCGACGTTGAATGTGAGGTATTGCTCGAGCTACTGAATAGTGGTTTATGCTGATAAAAGCAGCCTTCAAGGTGCACAGGGATATTTATTTGTTTTATTTTTCCAAAAAAACCCTGTTTAAATTCCCAGTCATTAGCAGAACACGCTTGTTGCTTCCGTCGAGGGTTTACAAATAAATAAGGTCTTTTCAGAATCCCCGTCCTTGTTGATCATCTGCGGTTTGGGACTTCTCTCCCTTTTCCCTCTCAAGTATTGCCAGGAAGCCAAAGCTGGCTCTGTCTTTATCAGCCCCTGGACAAGAAAGTTTATTTTCTTTATTTTTTTATGTTTTGCTGTAAGTTGATATTATAAGTTTTGAATATTTTCACCCTCTCCTTCCATCCCCTTTTGAACTTTTTTCCCGCAGGCTCCATGGCTGCCCTTCCAATGGATTTATAAATCCATGGGATCTCCTGAATTTTTTTGGTTTAAAAAGAGAAAGAGGGAAGAATTGTGATTTAGATGTGCTTCAACATGGCTAGAAAAGTCTGATTTTAGAAAATCTGGAGCATCAGCTTTTGGAAAAATAGGTGTTTGAAGGGAATTCCAGCTGGGTGTCTGAAAGGGGGAATTACCATTCCTCCTTTTATTTTCTTATATATATTTGGCTCAGTTCATATATAAAGACTCAGAGATATATATATATATGAGAGAGTAAGTATATATGACTCTCATATATATATATATATATATAAACATATATAAACATANTAAACATATATAAATATATGTATATATATATATATGAGAAAATTCCATATATATATATATGAGATGATTCCATATATAGATTTATGGGAATTTAACATGGGAGGAGGTTGTAGCCTGTAATAATTTGATCCAAATCATTCAGTGTTCTGGACATTTTTTTCTGATTGTGTTTGCAAATTGTCCTTGAAAGCAGGGTAGGTTTGAAGAGGAGTTGATCTCTGTCCTGTCCCAGGAATAACCCCCTGGGAAATGTGGGACTGGGTTCCTAATCAGCAATGCCACAGGGATCTGAGCAGGTTTTGGTGGGACTTTCAGTGGCTCCAGGAAGAGCAGTCACTTCCTTACGGGTTTCTAAAACCTGGATGGTGATGATGGGCACATCCAAACCAAGGATGGCCCAGCCCTGGCACCAGGGTGGAATTGGGCAGTGGCAAAGTAAGGCTGGCACCAAGCACAGGGAGCCATCAATGTGTTTTGGAATAACTCTGGCACCAGGGCTGAGGGGCTGCTCTAGGTTACCATTAATGCTGCTCTGGGTGTCTGGAATTTATTCCAAGTTTTTTCCTTTCCAGGTTCCCTACCCAGATCCATCTTGGAGTCTACAATTATTTGCTCTAGAAAAAAATTTCTTTACACTAATGTATTTCAACTATTTTTTTTAATAACTAATTTAATTCTAAATTTTGGGGATTCTTTTCCACAATGCAGATCTGGATTTTATCCACTTCTGTTTGTGGTTATTCCATTTGTATTTACCTTCGGGATGCAGAGTGAAGCCAGAAAATCCTCAGAAAATCCTGAGTTGATGAATTCTCTGCACTCCAAGGATGAGTGCAGGTACCAACGCAAACAAAATTACTTGACTTTAATACTTCGCAATTTGTACAAATAACTAATTAATTGAATTTAATAATTTTCTTTTTCTACTTACGTTTTAGGCACTGCTTTTACGGACCCGCATCTGCATCACTGCAGTGGAACATTTTCTCTTTCCCCACATACAAACACTTTTTTAAACGTAGAATATATTTCATTGGAGAAGAAATTCTTCCTTTTCTCCACCCCCAAAGACCCTCTCTGCGAGATATCCTTCGGTGAGACAGGAAGCCAAAGGATATCCGTGGTATGGAATGGCCAAAAATCACTTGAAACCCACCAAATAATTTTGTTTAGAGAGTGACTGAGTGTGTTTTATTGCCAGGCATCATTCCCCATTATCCTGGAAATGCCCAGGAGTGGATTTTTCCCCCTCCCTGCCCTAAGCTGACATTAACTGAAGCCCTTCCATGAGGGGAGTTTGTAACGAGCGCGATGAGGTTGTTGCTCTCCGTTCAAACACATCCCCCTTCATTTCCTCTAATTTTATGCAATGTAAATAAATCCTCCGTGGGGCTGGGAGGCTACTGGAAAGCTCGGAATGCCGCTCATGTGTTCTAAATAAGGCACTCCCAAAAAAAGCCGTGCCTGGAGGCTGAGGAAGGGAATTGTCAGTGGTGGAGGAGAAAGGTCGAGGGGTGCAAGTGGGCTTTTTCCTGGACTTGTCCGAGGGGATAAACAGCAGGGGAAGGAATGCTCTGCTCAAATAAAACAAAGCAAGAGGAGGAAGAAAATCCATGGTCTGCTGGGGGATGGCAGGTTTGGCTAAACCCAACTGCTCCCTGAAACTGAAGGGCTTGGCTTAACAAGAGAGGTGCTTTTCTCTGGTGGAACTCCTGCTTTCCCTGTTCCTGCCACCCTCCAAGAGCACCAAACTGCAGTCTGAAGAGATTTGTTGCCCACAGCAGCTTGGAAGTGGTTGCAAATGGAGCTAGAGGCTGCTTTCACTGGATTAAACCTGTTCCTTTCACTCCTAAAGAGCAGGAAAACCTCCCTACAAACAAGAATAGGCAGATAAAGTGTTTTACTTGCAACCGCAGTAAAAACCAACTGCACTCAGCACAGCAAAGATGTTTTCATTCAATGTGATGCCTTTCAAGTCCAACATCCTGCTCTTGGAGTCTCCTTTTGTCCATATAACTGGTTGAGACACCCAGATTCGGGGGCATGGAATACTTGTCAGTTTTCCTCAGTCATAATCTGGTCCCCAATTGAAGGGCAAAATAAGAATAAATACAGCCCTGGAAACTGGAGAGAAGTTACTCACAGGAATATTTCCCCCATCACAAATAAGCCTTCCCCTGATGAACTCAAACTGGCAAAATTAAGCCCAAAAAGATTAAAAGTATTTAAAGATGTCAAACAAAAGGTTTAACCCAGCAGAATGGTGTCTCTTGTCCTTTCACAAATTATTTAATATAAGGCACAGCCTGCCTTTAATTTTAGTTTTTTTGGCTGGCTGCAAGAATTTTAAAGAGATCCTAATGATCCCTAAATCACAGATAACTGAAGCTCGAAACCCCCAGCTCTGCTCTCCTCATAATGTCATCCCTTGCCAGCTCTCTGTCGGGAGTGATTTTCAGTCAATTTGATCTTCAATAAATAACAGCCTGGGTAAACAGGTGAACTCACAGCAGAATAATCCTCCCAGCCCTGCCCCAACCCTCCCAGCCCCAGGGCCAGCAGGAGGGACACTTATGGGATTGGCAGCCCCTCCAACGGGGTCCACTGCACTTTTCCAAGGGCTTAAATAGCCCTCAAGTGTGATTTTATTCTCTAAAACATCCTAAAATATGACCACATCCTAAATGCATTAAAGATTGTTCCAGGGCCCCTGTGGTTAAATGGAAGAACCAATATCCTTGAGTAGCTCTACAAAGAGGAAAAGAAAACGACATCAAATGTATGTGCTGGTGAATAAAGGGATTGGGATATTTTACTTGGGGTTGAGGGAAGATTAGGGGATGTTTTGCCAATATTCAGGTTAATTTCTTGCTGTGGTTTGGGGCAGAAAAAGCATAATGAAAGCTGATCAAAATGAGCCAGAAAGGATCATGCAGTGCCTTAATTCCTGGGGCTCTTGAGGAACAAGACAGACAGATAAACAGGCAGACTCCTGCTTCCCTGAAGGCTGCTCTTTGTCAAATTTACACCAAGGTTTTTATCTGATGAGAGCTTAAATTGTCCTTAAATTTTCCCTCACTGCAGATTCCACCCCGAGGAACATTTGCTGTGATTTCCTTGGAGTATGCCACTGAAATAACTCACTTTTCCCTAATAGCTCTGCTGACTCGAGGTCCATCCTGTAGCACATTGGAGTTCCAGAGAAGTTCTCGTGGAGACAAAAGATTAATAGAGGCAGTTGATGCTTTCAGACAGGTTCAGTTGACTTAAAATCAGATACAGAGAGAAGGTTTTATAGACTCATTCTTTTCTCCAGATATTCCTTCAGTGTAAATACATTTCACCTCGTTTTCAACTTAATGTCATTGCATTCCACTTAATGTCATTGCATTTGACGTGAAGAGCTGTTTCTAATTAGGGTTTTATGAAACTAATCAGCCCAGCCAGGTAAAATCCAGTGCAAAGGAACAAACTGGGCCTGTCTGTCTGGAGGACTCGCTGGACTCTCTGCTCTGTCAAACCCTATAGGATGTCAAACCCTCCGGAGCAGCTGAGTGAAACCAGATGTGCTCAGAGCTTGTCCAGCGCTCCCTTCCACGTGGATGGAGCAGGTGCTTGGTGATTATCAGGGCTCAAGCTGGAAAAGCTGGCCTGCTTTTGCCTTCTCAGAGGCTTCCAGACAATGTGGCTGAAGGAGCAAATGGGGCTGGTTCCCACTCAGGGCTTGAGGGCTGGAGGTCTCACTTCGCTCTCCTTCCCACCTCATATTCCTTTCAGGACTTTTCCCCTTTTTTTGGGCTGAGGCCCAGCAATTTGCTGAGCAAGGCATCCAGCACAGCAGTGGGACACAGTCCAGTGCAGTGGGTGGCTGCAGAGGACTGGGGAGAAATTTGAACTGGCCTCGTTAATACAAGATTCCTAAAGCCGGCTATAAAATCGTTCTTTTTTATGTTTTAAAATTCCTTCTCTAATTTTGTCAGAAATTCTGAAATTTGTTCCTTGAGTTTGATTTTGCTGGTCTAGCCCTGGGAGTCGAAATTTTGGTTTATTAAGTTCTTTTTGATCCACCCTCTAATTGCCATTCCTGAGCTGTGCAGTACATCTGAACTCCCTGGAATCCTTTTTGGGCACAGAACCAGAAGAGTTGACATCCATTGGAAAAAGAACTCTTTAATTTCTTGGGTTTATCCTGGGCTGGAATTGTTCAGCAGGAGAAAATCACAAAGTTGACACAGGTAAAATAACTGTAACAGTAATAATTCATCCCTAGCTCATGAATTCAGTTTTAAACCACAGTCCTTTGAGCGACTTTGTAAAAAATTTAACTGACTTCAACTCCTTCTAGGAGTTTATTTGCAGTGTATTCCTGTGTTTAATACTGAAATGCATCTGAAGGAGAGGTTAGTGAGGAAAAATATGGTGCTGGATCTCAAATACATGACAGAAAATTATTATATAGCATAATTCAAACTAGATTGGCAAAAGAATAAATCGATTTCTTTGTACAGACTTGCCCTTTTAAACCTGAGGCATTGATTTTCCCATCGGTTTCATTGGAGATGAATGTAGAGGAGATCATTTTCTCCTAGAAATAATCAGGGATTTTAGAAATCTCATTAAAACTTTCTCACCACTGAGAGGTGGTTTTTCCATAAAGAAAGTATCTCTTTTTTGCTCTTCTTTTCCAGTGTGGCGTCTTCCTTTCTGAATTAAAAAGGTGCAAACACAGAACTCCTGCACTTTTCTGCAAGGGGAAACGATTCTGCTCCGATTTCCATCCCCTGAGTGAACCCCAGATTGATTCACTCCAAGATGCCACAACTTGCTGGGGTTGCTGGGAAGGAGCAGGAAAAGGAGCGCTGGGAGCAGGTTTGGGTCACAGCAGAGCTTCCTCCCCTGTGCTTCCCCTTTCATCCCTGGATTCCTTTCCCCAGTTCCTGGGTCCAGCTCCCTGGGCTGTTTTGTGTCCAGGGGATGGATTTCAATATCAGAATAGGTAGGAACAGGTTGGAAACTCAGGCTGGATGCCAGAATTGATCTCCTTGCACAGCTGATGAGATACTGGGGGGGTCTGGAGCTTGGGGAGGGGGAGTTTAATGTTTGCCATAGAAAACAGAAAAAGTACACTTCAAAAAGTCACTTTTACTTGTTTTTATTCATCCCTTAATTTAAAGAAGGAGCTTTTAGAACAGCCAGCACTGCCATAGGTAAGAGAATAATAATTTGTTAACAGATACTCTACCATGGTAAAAATAATCAAGGGCTGTTGGGTTTTTTTTTTTTTTGTTATTCCAGTAATACCTTTGCTCCCTGTCGTTCTCCAGCCTGGCTCCTTCCAGGAAAATGTAACACAATCATCCCATGTTTCTTCATTCCTTGCCACAGCAATGAGCCCTGAGTCAGGCTCCTACTGAGCTCTTCAGATGATGTTTAGCACTGTCAGCTTTGGGTTCTGCATAACTTTAACTTAAATCCCCCTGCAATTTAGAATACAACAAAACCCCCAAAACTGAATAATCCATGAAATAGCTGTAATTTTTCTCAGTGCTCCTCGTTTCTGCTCCTTTCTCTATTTCCTCATCAGGTTGGAACCCGCTCCCTCCAGCTCCTGAGCCCTCCCTGACCCATGTGAGGTGAAGGGGGGAGGTTTTCCATCCTCAGGAGCAGGGAGTGTGTGTGGCCAGGGCACAGCAAACTCTGTGCCTGGCACGGGAACAGCTCCTGGGGGACCCAAGGGAGGCAGATGCAGCTCAGCTCCCTCCAAAGGGGTTCCTCCTGCACCTTCACCCCCAGCTCAGCCTTCGGAATATTTGGCTCCCACTGGAGCTCTGCTCCTCAGCTGATTTTTCAACAAAAGCCTCTCCTACGAACTCTTCATCCCCAAAATAAGAGATTTATGCTCATTTTCACAGCTCAGGACCCCCCATTGAGCAAATATCCATGCTGTGTATGAGAAGTGCTGAAAATCCTGCTGGAATAACCAAAGGAGAAATCATTTTCTAGTCAAAGCCCAACTTTTGCTAATAAAGATATAGGGGCTCATCAGAGCTGCTCCCAAAGCTGAGGCAAAAGTTTCATTTTTCTCCTTGTGGGCAGGGTTTGTGTTCGTTTCCTGCTCATTCAAAAATAGTTCCACCACTTTGCTGGAAGCAGGGAGAAAAATGTAATTTAAAAATGTTAAAGCGTCTCCCTCCCCTCAGGCGTTTGCCAATATTTGCCCCTCAAATGAAAGTTTAGGAGGATTTGGAGGAAATGAAACATTCAGGAGAATTAGCCAAAGGTCTCCCTTCTCCTAAGTCATAAATCCTGTTTGTGGAAGGGTCTCCCAGCCAAATTTTCCCAATTTGGAGCTACTGGATCCCACTCTTTTTTTGACTAATTCCTCTGCCAGCAGCTAGAACTCCACAATTTCTGGTGATCCAGGTGAAAACTGCATTTATTTTTTTTTTAAGTGTCTGCATGAAAATTCCTTCTTTGCCAATCTGGATTTCCAGCAGCTCCTTGATTTGCTGCCTTGCTGCTCATTCCTGTCCTCAATGGCCTCACAGGCTCTTGATTCTCCTCCTCCTGCAGCAGTAATCTGCTCGTCTGACTGATGGGAGTCTTCCAAAACCCTGCACTGAGGCTTCCTCCTTCCCTTCCAAAAGACTTCAACAAGCTCCTCTTTTTTTTTTTCTTCCCCCTCCCCCTTCCCCCCACATTTTTCCCTTATTTTTTTTCTCTTTTCCTTACATCATTCTCGTGGCTCACATCCTTTCCCCCCTGATTCATTATGTAACCATGAATCTCTCTTCAAACACATCTGGGGATGGAGGGAGAAGGGGGTAATGGCTCTAACATCTGGCAGGATTATTTTGGTATTATCATTGCAGCTTCCTTCTATTTCTCCCGCTTCCCTTTTGGCACTGGGGCTGACAGGGAAATGTTTCCTTCCAGCTCTCTCCAGTGGATTAAAAAAAGGCTTTTTCCAGTGGGCAAATTGGAGAGGCCACGACTGAGGACGTGTTGGAGAGGCACAAAATATCGAGTGATGCTGTAATTTTGGGTGTTGATATCCTGGAATTCCCTGCCCTGTACTCCCCAGAGGGAACGGAAAGAGGTGTTCCAGTGCCATCAGCACCACCTGGAGCCACCACCACGGAGCCAAACCCACCAGGATCAGGCCCAAGGAAATATCATTCAATAAACCAGCAAATGCTGGGATGGAAAATCCCCTAAGCCTGAGCTCCTGCAGTGTTTGGGGTTGGATTCTGCCCTGTGCGAACAGGAACACACCGGGTGTTCTTCATGGATT
>VYXF01010706.1:21760-32775 GCA_013397295.1 Polioptila caerulea | reverse complement strand
ATCTGGGGGGAAATGACACTCAGGGATGGGATCTGTGGAGAAATGGCATTCAGGGGTGGGATCTAGGGGGGAATGAGAGTCAGGGATGGGGTCTGGGGGAAATGACACTCAGGGATGGGGTCTGGGGGGAAATGACACTCAGGGAACTCCTCTGACTGCTGGGAATTCTCCTGGCCAAGTTTCCATTCCACCTGGGCATGGGGGAAAAGCAGCACAAGAAATTTGCCCTTTACACGGTGAACACAAACCCTGCCAACCCCCTGCCCCTGAGCCTGCCTGGTGAAGGAGCAGGAAACACGGATTCCAGCCCCTGGAATTCCCACCCCATGCCCTAAGCACTCGGCCAGGGACACAGGGCAGCCCCATCCCTGGCAGAGCTACACACTCAGAGCTCTCTGAGATCACATGGGAAAGTTTAACACTACCCCTGCAAGCTTCTGGTGCATGAAGGCTGGAAACAAAACCCCAACAAAACCTGCAGAACATCCTTAAAATGTAAAACATCTTGGTCTTTTAATAATCCCATGTGGTATGTTTTCACTTTAGCAATAATTGTATTTTCTTTTTGCGTATTTTATTTAACAACATTTCAGGGCCCGGCTAATCTGTTCCATCTGGAGAGGGAGTGAACAATGTGCTGAGCACAGGAACAACTGCCTTTATGGGGCAGGGCTGGTTTGCAGCAGCAATCCAACACCCCACAGAATTCCCGGCAGGAATTGTGGTCCCACCTCCCGTGGGCACCTCCGTGCTGCCATCAGCAGGTGGCAGGGAGGGGCAGAAGGAATTTGTTGATAAATTTTGTCAGTGGATTTTAGTGTTGAATTCTGTCAGTGGATTTTAGTGTTGACTTCTGTCAGTGGATTTTATTGCTGAATGATGCTGGTGTGTTTAACAATAAATGAGGGGAGATAAATCAAAGTCCTACAAGGGAAAAAGTAACTGAGCCAATGTGAAGCTGGTGGAGGTGCGTTTATGGGTTTTATTACAGTTTTCAAAGCAAACAAAGCATCCCAAGTGGATTAAGAGGTAACAGCTGACATTAAACAGCCGTGCTGCAGCATCTTCCTCCTCCCCTCCAGGCTGGGATGCTGAACACGTCAGGGAAGAATCCTCTGAACTCCAGCATGTTGGGATTCACCTGGAGAAAACTCCATGGCAAGATCCCTGTGCCATGGAAAGGGAAAGGTGCCCAAGCACCCAGTGCCATGAGAGCCAGGCAGGGGCAGCACAGGCTGGATTCCTGGCAGGACAAGCAGAGCTTTCCTGGTGGCTGTGATGCCTGGAGAGGCTCCCTGGAGCAGAGGCTGAGCAGAGTTAAAGGAATAAAGCAGGGATTTATTAAAAGGCTTCAAAGGATCACCTTGGGCAGAGCAAGAGCCTGGCCAGGGCAACACCCAAGATGGATCCTGGGTCAGGAGTTTCACAATTTTATGTTTTGGTCCATTCCCACATTGGGTTCACTGTCCCATTCCAGCCCCAGGTGATGCAGTCCCACCCTCCCAGGCTGCTCCCCTCAGTTCTCTGCTGTTTGCACTTTTGGGGCTGAGGCTGCAGCGTGTCCTTGGTTCTGGGGCTGGCAAAGGATTGTTCTGTGGGACTGAGCTGTGAGGAGAGCTGGCTCACACTGGACATGGAGAGCAGAGTCATACCCCAATGCAGTGCAGAGTGTGGAGAACACATTCCGAAGGCATCATTCTAAAGCTGAAGGCATCAGCAGATCCCACCCCAAAGGTGCTGGAGCTGCTCCTCACAGAGCCCCCAAACCACCCCACAATCACCTCAAAGCTGCTCCCTATTCCCGAATGGCACAGACCATCCAGGTGGGGCTGCCAGGAGGATTCCCCCAGGTTCCCCTCTCCAGGAAAGATGGGAATCCCTGCTGGAATGCAGCACCTTCTGCAGGGGATCACTCCCGCTGGCTGCTGAGCACTGACACCGGCCTCAGCCCAAAAATGTGCGGGGAACGTCGGGAGAGCCGGGCAAAGAGGAGAGGTGCGGCTGGCCCTGCCCTGGCTGAGGTTTGGGGCCGCTCCATGGGGGAACACTCCGGCTGACAGTGATGCAGAAATGAAGCTGGACAGGTGAACACCTCGGGTGAACCTGGGGCGGAGAAGGAGCCGGGAATTCAAACGTTTCCAGGAGAAAAGGGGTAACAGAGTAGCAACCCGCTTTTGAGCCATCCAGCCGCTGGAATCCACAGAGCAGGGAGGATTCTTCCTGCAAGTCCCGGGAGGAGGGGATGAGGGAGATGCTAGGGAGCCAATTGTTCAGGATTATCTAATCTATGAAGTCACTTGGCAGTTTATTCCTGGGATATCTCATCACACAAACACTGCTCTTCTGATTCCCCACCACATCCAAAGCATCGTGTCTGATTTCCTGTTCTTTATCATTTTTGCATTACTGCAGAAATCCCACACTTCCCATCAGGAACAGCTTGAATAAAAAAATCCAGGGGAAGGGAAAGAAAACAGCCACGTTTGGAGGCTGCATTTCCAGGCACGGAGGAGTTCCTGCTCCCTGCTGACACCCACGGAGCCGCACACATTTATTGGAAGTGAGGACACACTGCACGGCGGGCAGGGTTTGTTTCTCCACCAAAATCCTCTCTGACCTTCCTGGGGGCACCATCTGGAGCAGTGGGGTGGTGACACCAGAGAGCCTGCAAAAAACTCAGATTGGGGCTCAGGGAAGTGGAGGCCACCCCTAACCCACAAATATTCCAAGGGGCACTGTGATTCCCTGGAGGATGGGCTGTTACTCTTTTGGGAGGCACATCAAGAGGGAGGCCAATTCCTCACATTTATAAATAGCTTTAATTAAAAAAAAAAAAAAAAAAGAAAAAAGAAAAAAGTGTGTGGTAAACTTTTTTGCTTCACTAGATCTAGATTTTTCTTTTCAGGGGTTAGGATTAAAAGTGTGAGAGATAGAATTTTGTTTATTGTTATCTAAGTTACATCTTTATGGATTGTGAGTGTTTTTATCTGCTAAGTTAACAAGGCAAAAATGGAATACTGAGTAAAGTTTTAAAGGTTTTTTTCAGTTTAAACTACCTGATTATAAGACGTTAACTAATTTATTTTGACTTTTATTTCAATAACTAGCTACTCATCTCCCACACTGCGGTTTTTTTTAATTAATCACACAAAATCACCCAAACTTGTGAGGAAGAAGAAGAAGAAGAAGAAGAAGGAGAAGAAGAAGAAGAAGAAGAAGGAGAAGAAGAAGAAGAAGAAGAAGGAGAAGAAGAAGAAGAAGAAGAAGGAGAAGAAGAAGAAGAAGAAGAAGAGGACTACGCCCTAAATTCTCCATTTTGTAACATATATAGTATTTTGACTCACTACTTTAAATTCTATTTTTTTTAAATTTGTGATACAATACACTTCTATTCAAATACAACCTCACAGACTCAGTGCTATCACTCAGTCTTGGAAGCCTTTCCTAAGGGTTCAGGTTGAATGTAGTGTATCTTTGAGGATCATTCCCTGTCAGCACAGAAAATCTGGAATTCTCCGTGCCCAAGGTTCCCGCAAAAGTGGGAACGGGCAAAGTCAGGAGCAGAAGTGTGGCTTTCTTGAAGCGTCTCAGCAAACGGATGAAGAATCTATTCCTGGGTGACAAAACCCACCCCTCCCTCCCAAGCCGGCCCCCCGAGAGTAGAAATTGATTTCATATCACATTTCACCGTTGGTTTCTCCTGCCTGGCCCTGCCCAGGGACACAAAGGCCGTGGTTTATTGACTGCCCCGCTCCTCGGGGCTTTGTGCGCGGGAGGCGCGGGGCAGCAGCCCAGTGTGGGAACCCCGAGGGCTGGGATTGCTCAGCCCAGCTTGCCCGGGGGCTGCAGGCCCAGGAAATCAGCCTGACAGAGCATTGCTGCCAGGGGGGCTTTTGTTGGGGTCGCTTTTTCGGCGCTGGTGTTGGTTTTTCCCCCTCCACGGCTTTGTAGTCCCGAGCAGGGCTGGGAGAGGGGCCCTGGCGCTGGGCCACTGCACCACAAAGTGATTTCAATGGCCACATTCCCGGTTTTGTTTTCCTTTCCTGATTATCCTGGGGCTCTAAATATGCTAATGAGCTTGGCATCTCCCTGGGGTTCCTGGGTTTCCAGCTTACCTGGGATTTTCCCTGCTGGAGCATCCCAAGGCTCCCCCATCCCTGTTCCTGCCCCTCCCTTCATGGCCACATCGTTCAGCACTAAATTTGCACCTCACCCTTTGCCCTTTGGAAGGTCTGTGCTTGGTTTTTCCTGCTGGCTGATCCATCATGTCAGGAAGGAAAGGGATGACCCTGGAGAGCCAGGCTCTAGGAAACCATTGGATAGCTGGGAAGACAGAGACTGGAATGATGCTTGGTGTGTGCCAGGTCTTCCCGAAATCATGCAGTGACAGCAGAGAATAATCAAAATTCCCAAAATAAAGCACACAAGAGCATCTTGTGATGTCATCAGGGACCTGGGGCACCTTTGTACCCTGCAGATCTCCCAGGTTGCTCACACACACACGTTATTCACATAAACATTATCCACACATCTGGAATTTCCAATATCAGACAGTTTTGAGCAGCAGAACCATCACTTACACATGCTGCTGTCAAAATCACAATAATGCCACTTAGGAACCTCTTTGGCCTGAAAAGAAAGGGGCTGTCACTGGAGGCGTGGCAGAGGTGACACCCCCGAGCAGTGAACACGATTTTTGTGATGCCTCCTCGAGCTTGAAGAGTTCCAGGTCTGGGCTTTCCTTTCCTCTGCACAGGCTCCATCTGCATCCCAGGCTGGAGGAATTTTCCTTGCCTGCCTCCTTGGCCCGGATCTCTGTGTGTCAGCTGCGTGTCCTTCCTCCAGGACGGCTGCCAAGGTCCCAGATGTGCCAGATGGGAGAGGAACACCAGGACACGGAGGAGCCTGGGCTTGGATTTCTCAACAAGCACTTGACATCCCCATGGTGCTGTTTATTTCCCTAAAATCCCACCTGTGCACTGGAGGATTTCCAGCCAAGCCCAGCTGGGAGTGAGTCCAAGGGATGAGGAGATCCACGGAGGCTTTTACAGCTTTCAAGGGCTGCCCTAAAATTGCAGCTTGAGATAAATCAATTCCTTTCCTTTCCTTTCCTTTCCTTTCCTTTCCTTTCCTTTCCTTTCCTTTCCTTTCCTTTCCTTTCCTTTCCTTTCCTTTCCTTTCCTTTCCTTTCCTTTCCTTTCCTTTCCTTTCCTTTCCTTTCCTTTCCTTTCCTTTCCTTTCCTTTCCTTTCCTTTCCTTTCCTTTCCTTTCCTTTCCTTTCCTTTCCTTTCCTTTCCTTTCCTTTCCTTTCCTTTCCTTTCCTTTCCTTTCCTTTCCTTTCCTTTCCTTTCCTTTCCTTTCCTTTCCTTTCCTTTCCTTTCCTTTCCTTTCCCTCTTCCCCTTTTTTCTTCTCCCCTTTCCCCCTTTTCTCCTTTTCTCCCTTTCTCCTTTTCTCCTTTTCCTTTTCCTTTTCCTTTTCCCTTTCCTTTTCCTTTTCCTTTTCCCTTTCCTTTTCCTTTTCCTTTTCCCTTTCCTTTTCCTTTTCCTTTTCCCTTTCCTTTTCCTTTTCCTTTTCCCTTTCCTTTTCCTTTTCCTTTTCCCTTTCCTTTTCCTTTTCCTTTTCCCTTTCCTTTTCCTTTTCCTTTTCCCTTTCCTTTTCCTTTTCCTTTTCCCTTTCCTTTTCCTTTTCCTTTTCCCTTTCCTTTTCCTTTTCCTTTTCCCTTTCCTTTTCCTTTTCCTTTTCCCTTTCCTTTTCCTTTTCCTTTTCCCCTCTTCTTTTCCCAGAAACACCCACAAATAGTTTGAAGCTGATGTGGAATAGGAGGGATGTTTCAGTTTAGGGAAGCTAAAAAGAGCCCAGGAGATGAAAGTCCTTCCAAGGAAGGCCAACATTGACTTTAAGATGTAGGAAAAGGGAAAACTCCTGGAGTAATTTGGGAACAGAGAGAAGTAACGTGTTGGAATAAATCAGAGATAAAAAGACAAGAAGGCGCTGAAGCCCAAAACATTTTCAACTTCTCCTTTCTTAAGAAAAAACTGTGTTTCAATTGGCTGAAAGAGTTTTTGGGTATCTGTGTGTTAAATTTCCTTTTTTTCCTTTGCTTTTCCTCCTTTCTTTTACAAAACTTAAAAAAAAAATAGCAAGCGAAAGAAAAACCACTCACAATCTGTTACTTCTGTAACGAGCGATGCAGCTCGGTGACATTGATAATGTCTTGGGGAAAAATAAAAAAGGAAAAGCAAAATTTTCTGAGCAGCTTTGGCAGGAGCCGGCGGAGCCCACGCTCGGATTCGTGCTGTGGGAACGAGAGCCTTGGCCAGGCTGGGTCTGTCTGCAGCCATCAGTGTCCTCCCTGTCAAAACAAATGTGTTTATCTCCTTTGAAACACTCTGTGGAAGAAATTTGCTCCAGAAGGCTGAAATCCTACCAATTTCATCACTTACT
Source organism: Polioptila caerulea (assembly GCA_013397295.1). Lineage (NCBI taxonomy): Eukaryota > Metazoa > Chordata > Aves > Passeriformes > Certhiidae > Polioptila > Polioptila caerulea. The sequence continues at coordinate 26,330 of VYXF01010706.1, read as the reverse complement.
CTTTTGCTGGAAGGGAGAGATGGGAAAATAGACATTAAAAATAAACCCCCAACACAAGCTTTTGTTGAGCTGGGCTTTGGGAGGCAGGAGCAAACCAAAGCATTTGGTAGCAATTAATATGCCCTGTCCATTTGCAGTTTTAATTCCTGTGCAGATGCAGAGTGTTGTTATTCTAATAACTTCCTGTGGTGCTCCCTTTTTCTGGAAACCTCAACGCCAATTAAAATGTGATCCATCACCCAGTGCTTCTGAAACAAAGGGGAATGTCCAGCTCCCTGCTACAGCCATGAAAAATCCCAGTCAGTCAAAAGACAACCCAGGAGAAAGGGGAAAAACAAAACAAAACAACAACAACAAAAAAGCATTCAAGTCTTCCCATTTCTGGAAGAAAGAACAGAAGAAAATGTTCCTTTGTGGGACTCTTGTAACAGGAACAGGCTGAGGGATTTGGGCAGTATCAGGAGGGAGCAGACAGGCTTCCACTCAGCAAAAAGGTGGATTAATAAATGGATCCGTGGCAAAGTCTGGATATTTCCCCTCGAAGATTGGCTGGGAGGGGCAGATGCAGTCCAGCTCTGGCCAGGAGCAGGAGCCAGGGAATTCCTGCCTGGCTTTGTGCACTGCCGGGATCGGGCTGCCCACCCCAGCCCTGCAGGAAGCCCAAGGTGGGCACTGCTCAGAGGCTCAGCAGCTTCCTAAAATCCTGATGGGCTTTTTCTTCCTGCCCTGAATGGTGGAGCTGCCCCGGGAATGCAAATGGGCTCCCAAGAAGGGGCTGAGTGCTCCTGCTGGGGTGAGGACAGGACTGGGCCACCAAGGCTGGGTTTGGCACGGCTCAGGTTTCCAGGCTCCATCCAACATCCCACAGCAGCAGCAGGCAGCATTTACTCCATGGGCCCAGCCCTTCCCAGGGAATGGCTTTTCCTGGGAATGCTGAGACTTCTCTTGCCATAGGTGTTCCAGAAATGGCTGGACTTTGTCAACTTAGTGGTTGACAACGTGGTGTTCATCCAAAGGTTGGGTTTGGTGATCCCAGAGGTGCTTCCCAGCCTAAATTATCCTGGGATCTCAGAATTCTGCTGTCCTAAGACCAATACAACACCATCTGCTGAAGGATGCTCGGTGCCTTGAGAGACACCTGACGTTCTCCAGGTACTCCCTGGCTGCTGCCTCCCTCTTGAAATTACAGAGCAGGGAATTTCCTGAGCTCAGCTTTAAGGGATACCAGCTGGAGAGGCATTTTGCTGATTTTCCAGGAGGGTTCTCAGCAATTCCAGAGATCAGAGTAGGGAGAGCTCTCTCTGGCACTGAGCGAGGCTTGCAAACACTCTGTGTTCCCAACCGCCCATTTCCATCATGTTTACTGGCATGGGGAGACACTGGGGCCATGGGAGGGGCAGATTTAGGGCCTGTGGCATTTCTGGAGTACAAAAGCAGTGGTTAATTAATTAAATAAATTAAACACAAAGTGTTCAGCTCAGAAGGAACCACATCCTCATTCACACCCAAGCTTGGTATCCCAATCCCAAGACTTTTAATCAGAACTGGGATAAAATGAGCACCTTGTCCCTTTGCACATTGCTGAGGACAAGCTCTGCCCCTCAGAGACAGACCAGAAACAAAGACAAGCAGGAGCTTTGCCTTTTCCAGCACCAAAACCAAACCCACAAACCAATTCTCAATGCAGCAGCCACATGTGTGCTCTGGAGGTGGGTCAGGAGGGCAGGGCAGGGACTGCAGAGAAGGATGGGAGGTTGTTTGTTTATTTATCTCTCCCCTCTCCGAGGCTGTTTGCTGCAGGCAGGAGCCCTTGCCAAGTCTATTTACAAAGTTCAGCCCCGGGATCGTGAGAATTGCGGCTCTGGCTCGGGGGCTCAGTGCTCACCCCACCACAGATGGTCCTTCCTCCTCCTCCTGGACCTTTTCTCCTGCTCTGGGGGAGGCAGATTTGAGGGAAATCACAAACTGGAGAAAATATGGGCAGGAAAAAGTAAAGACTTTGTGTCTTAATTGCTACCTGCATTGTTATCATAATATATTTCTGAATTATTTCAAGTGTGACTGTTCATATCATTTCCAAGAGCTGAAGAGTCAATTCTTCCTGTGGGCTGTGAGCACCAGTCCAGGTGAAGATCTGGTCAGGAAAAGCCTCAGGATATCCATTCCCACATTTCACTGGCATCTTGCTTCCATCAGATTTTAGTTCATGGAATGGAGCTGGAAGTGACATAAAATGATGCAGCTCTGAGGAGCTCACAACAAATACACAACTTAATCCCATCCTAAATCTGCCCAACCCCTGCTCCTAACCTGGTCAATCAGGAGTGTGAGGAGCCTCAACTGCATCCCAGGAAAGCCTTGGAAATTCAAGGTTTTATTTTACTGTAATCCATGGTACCAAGCACAAGGAAGAGCAGGATGAACATCTTCCTTCTCCTTTGTGATGCAAATTTATATTATTATTATTTTCCTTGGGAGAGTTAATCCAGGAAAAACAGTGCTCTCTCATCGTCATCCCAATGTGTTTGGATATTCCTTTTACACCCGGTCTCAGTTTTTCCCTTGAGGGAGGTCCTTGGCCTCTTATCAAGGGTACAGACTTTGATTTATCTGATAAAGGAAATCTTAAATGCACCAAAATTTTTCACAATCTCAGGGATGACTTAAGTGCCTAAATATGCCCACGACTAAGCAGCAAAAGAAGTATTTCATGTTAATTCTTATGTTTATTTTCAATATTTAATATTATCGAATGAACATATTTATAATATTTTTGCATTCTGGTTGCTACTCATAAAAAAAAAATTAATGGGTCTGGTCACCTTTAAGAATTCTGCAGCAGACTGAAAAAGGAATTTAACTCCATGTTTGTCCATCTGCAATATGCTCCCTACAGAAACATCAGGTCAGATTCTCCCATGTCTGAGTGAGATTTATTGTGCCATTACCAATCCTGGATGGATCATGTAACGTCAGGACATGGAAGTGTAATCACTGGAAGTTGGCAGAAATCCTGGCAGTTTGTGCAACGTTTTTTTCTCTTGCTGTCCTCCGGTGGCATTCCTTTAATTCTGCCCCTCATGCTTTCCTAAGGAAGTACTTTATTAAATCAAAAATTTAAAGGGAAACTGTTCTTGCCCCAGTTTCTGTGATCCAAACACAATCTGGCTGTAATCAAAATACTGATTTGCCCCTTGCACAGGGCAAGGAGAGGGCAGAAACCTCTTCTTGGGGGGACTTGTAAAAGATGTTATTTGGGGAATCTCTCCAGACGTGGGGATTGCTCCAAATCCATCAGGTGAGACTTGGGGAATCTTTCTAGATTGGGGGATCACTCCAAATCCATCAGATGAGGCTTGGGGAATCTCTCCAAATAGGGAGACCACTCCCAATCCATCACCTGAGACTTGGAGAATCTCTCTAGATTGGGGGATCACTCCAAATCCATCAGATGAGGCTTGGGGAATCTCTCCAAATAGGGAGACCACTCCCAATCCATCACCTGAGACTTGGAGAATCTCTCTAGATTGGGGGATCACTCCAAATCTGTTGGGTGAGGCTTGGGGAATCTCTTCAGATTGGGGAATCACCTCAAATTCATCACATTGGGACTTGGGAAACCTTTTCAGATGTGGGCATCACCCCAAATCCATCAGGTACAACTTGGGGAACATCTCCAGATTGGGGGACCACCTCAAGTCCATCAGGTGAATCTTGATTGATTTGGCTGAGAATTGATTTGATTTCAGCCACTGATTGCAAGTGACGTTCTCATGAATATTCACCAGGTACACAAAACCAAATAAAGATCATGCAAAACCTTGCCTTGTTCTCAAATAAGCAGGATTTCTTGCCTTGGATAAAGAGGAAAATGCTCCCTGCCCAGGGGATCAGCCAGAGCTGGAGGGATTTGGAACAAATCCCCTCTGGAATCTCCTTTCCCAGGAAAACCAAGCAGACGGGTTCTGGCAGCGAGTTCATTGCTCCTGGTGGAAACAGCAGCAAAACGCAGCTATCCCAGGAAAAGGCCTCAGCCAGGACCCACTGGCAGCGGGGACAGCTTGGGGATTGTCCAGCTGGGTGAGCTTGGCCCAGCCCCGGGGGATCAGGGAGCGCTCGCAGCGCTCTGAATTTGCGGGGATGGCTCAGGAAGAGAATCAGAGCTCCCGTCTGCAAAGGGACGGCTCTGGGCCTTCTCCCTCGGAGCAGCAGCAGGGCCACGTGCTGCCCAGCCCGGGGCGGCTCGGTGACCCCGAACGCTCCCCACATCTGGCTGCAGCTGGCCTTTGTTTGCTTTCGGCTTTCCCCAGCGCCGACCACCCCGGCGAGCGTGGGCACCGACCCGGCGGGGGCCGGGGGCTCCGTGGGGATGGGAAAGGGCTCCAGCTTGGGAGGTTTGGCTCCAAACACAGCTCCCAGCTCAGGAGAACCAGCCCAGTGATGCCTTAGGTTTCAGCTTTTATATTTTTCACATTCTGGGCTGTTTTGGGGGGCAGTTTTAGGTTTCACATTCAGTGCTGCTGAGCTCTCTGCACAGAGCAGGGACACAAAACAATTCCTGCTCCAGCTC
>VYXF01010706.1:1007-21651 GCA_013397295.1 Polioptila caerulea | reverse complement strand
CTGTCCCAGGGCAGCCTCTCCAGGCAGCACCAGGAATTTTCCTGTCAAAGCTCAGCCCCCTGTCCCATCCAGGAATTGCCCAAAGACTCTTCTGAGATACCCCAGACCTTCAGGAATCAGAGTCTTCTGTGGACAAATGGGCTGGGATTCAACTTTTGTTTTGCTTTTGGAGGGGGCTGTCAGGAAGAGGCAAATTCCTGCCTCATTTCAGGAATTCTGCTTCTGGGTTTGGATGAGAACAAGGAGAGTGGAAAGAAAAAAGCCCAGATATGTCAAAATTAGACAACAAAATACCAGGCAACTCTAGAAAGTGGCCTCTATTCCTCTGATGCTGTTGTTTTTCTCTCCTCTCAGAATTCACTTTAATAAATTCCCATTGTTTGGTGCCTTTTCTATTATTAAGAAATTAAAAAGGGATGTTGGATTTTTCTTCTTTAAAAATTTGCTGCTGTGAGCAAAGAGCCAACCCAGGGAGCTGCATAAATAACCTGGAAGATGAAGCCTGCCTTTTTCAACTTCAACAAAGACTCACCCAGGGCCTTCTCCACCTTTCCTTTGTGCCTGAATTTGTGAGAATTAACAATTTTTTATTGTACTCTTGATATAAGTGGAGAGAAAAAACCACTTTCATAGCCCACAGCCTAAACCTTGTTCAAGTAGGAACCAGCAGCTGAGCACAGATCTGCACAAGGTCGTATCTACCCAAAAATCTGATTTTTTCTCCTCTAAACCTGGATTAGGTGGCTCTAAAAATCTCCTCTGCTCCAGCAAACTTGGAGATCCCTGTATCAGCAGAGCTGTGATTGTGCCATGACTGGACCTTGGCTGGTCCAGGGAAATTCTGGGAGTTTAAGCACGAGCAGCACTAAAATATGAATTTCTGGTGCTTCTCAATGTGCTTTTTCCGTTTAATTATGGGCAGAGGGGAGATTTCTGAGCGATCCTGAGATTTTAGGTTCTTTCTATTCCCGTTCACTGAGCTCCCTCTTGTGGGTAAAGCCTCCCTTACCGAGCTCTCCCCAGCCTTTCCCAGCTCTTCTTCCAGAGGTTTTCCGAAAAATGAACTCACTGATTTAAAAAAAAATCCATTAATTGAATTTAATATTTACCTACAGGGCATTTTAAATCGATTATTACATTATATGATTATATAGCTTTTAATCCTTTATCCTTCAGGTCGCTTTGGGAACTAAAATTTACCTGTTGAGATTTCGATTCATTCTTTTTTTGGTGTGAGACAAAAAAAAATAAATCACATTTATTGATGAGAAGGGAACTATTCATCGATTTAGATTATCTTGGGATAGAATTCAACTCCCTGTCAGAGGTTCTTTGTGTTAAAGTTGTAAAGGCACATAACAATTGAAATTAAAATGGATTTAAATCCCTCGGGGAGGGGGGAGCATGTCAAAAAGAATAAAGACAGCTCGGATCCAGGGGCAGGGAGGAAATGGAGCGCTTGGAAATTGTGGCATTCAGGAGAATTCCAGAGGCTCCGGGGAGGAGAAATTTGCAGTTCCCTGTGAAATCTGCCAGCAAAAAAAACTCTCGGAGACTCCAGGTACTCCAAGTACTGGCTCGACACATGGTGGCAGCAAGGGACTGGCTCTGGGAGGGTTGGGATGGGCTCTGGGAGGTTGGGATGGGCTCTGGGAGGTTGGGATGGGCTCTGGGAGGGTTGGGATGGGCTCTGGGAGGTTGGAATGAGCTCTGAAAGGTTGGGATGGGCTCTGGGAGGGCTGGGATGGACTCTGGAAGGTTGGGATGAGATCTGGGAGGGTTGGGATGGGCTCTGGAAGGGCTGGGATGGGCTCTGGAAGGTGTCCCTGCTCATGGTAGGGGTGGCACAGGATGAGCTTTGAAGATCCCTTCCAACCCTGCCTATTCCATGATCCTCTCCCTGGAGCTTTTCCTCCCTTGCATGAGCACCCAAATCACATCAGTCTTGATTAATTAGAGCAATTTCACTAATGAAACTCCCCGTGGGTGCAGCATCACCAGCAGGATCCCTGCAGGGCTGGAGGAAGGACGTAGGAGCCAATACAAACTTGGCCCATATAATTTGTTTTTTAAGGAAAAAGCAGCAGTCGGCCCCGAGGGGAAAGGCGTGAGCCCTCCCCGAGGCAGGTGCTGAAATCCCATTTTTCTCGGCGTTTCCCCTCGGCTCCTCCGCGCGGTGCTGTGGGATGCTGTGCCAGGGAAAGGAACCCCGAGCCGGGAGGTGGCACCTCCAAACTCACCGCGGTGACATCAAATTCCCGCTGCCCACCTCCGGCAGGTTCAGCCAGAGGCTGCTCCCTTTGGATGCACAGGTATTATCTATAAATAATTAATTCCTTTAACTGCTTCTCACAGAGGGCACCGGGGGAGGCAGCAGTTCAGGCAAGCCCTCACATTGTGCTCCAAAGCCTGGGCAGGAAGTTCACTTTGCTTTCCAATCCCAGCCTGAGCATTGTCAGCTTTAACAAGCATTTTTATATGAATAGATATATATTTTTCTATATATTTTTTTTTCAATAAGTCATCTCCTTTTATAATTGCTAATTAGCAGGCAGCGTAAAATACTTTCTGCAGCTTATGATGCACTTAGTTCCGCTTTAACTTCTATATATATTGTTCTATATATTTATATATTTTTATATGAATAAGTCATCTCCTTTAATAATTGCTAATTACCAGTGTAAAATATTTGCTGCAGCTTTTAATCACTTAGTTACCTTTTAACCACAGAGGAAAAACCCTCGTTTTTTCAGCACTGCTGCCATTTTTCTCACATTTGTTTCCCACAGGATGGACACATTTCTCCCCAAAATCTCCAACTGCATTTTAATGCCCTCACAATAATTAAGAGGCAATTCCAGTTGGCTGAGGAGGCCAAATCTTCTCCCTCACAGTGAGGGCTACAGTGAGGGCTGAAATTTCTGTGCTCAGGCACATCCTCACTGTTTCTCTGTCAGATTGCTCAAACCAAGACTCCTTTGAGAGCACAACTGCTGAGTTTTGGTGAAGATTTTGGGGAAAACCCCACTCGGTCACCCAGCAGCAGCAGCCACGCAGAATAAATCCCCAATAACGTAATGATCTCTTTATTCACCTGTGATTTGAACAGTTTGAGCTATCCCAGCTCATTTTAACTGACACCGGCTTGGCCAAAAGGATGAAGAGGAGACAGAACCTCTGAGGATGGAGGGGCAGGGGCAGGAGAGACACAACAGAGAGGACACAGCAAACAAAAATCTCCCAAATCCCCTTTCAGCCACCAAATCACCAACCCCACCTCCTGCCTGCCCTCTATCACTGACACTGATGCCTTCAGTGTTAGCTTTCATGTTTTCCACACTCTGCACTGCATTGGGGTGTGACTCTGAACTCCATGTGCAGTGTGAGCCAGCTCTCCTCACAGCTCAGCCCCGCAGAACAATCCTTTGCCAGCCCCAGAACCAAGGACACGCTGCAGCCTCAGCCCCAAAAGTGCAAACAGCAGAGAACTGAGGGGAGCAGCCTGGGAGGGTGGGACTGCATCACCTGGGGCTGGAATGGGACAGTGAACCCAATGTGGGAATGGACCAAAACATAAAATTGTGAAACTCCTGACCCAGGATCCATCTTGGGTGTAGCCCTGGCCAGGCTCTTGCTCTGCCCAAGGTGATCCTTTGAAGCCTTTTAATAAATCCCTGCTTGATTCCTTTAACTCTGTCCAGCCTCTGTCCCAGGGAGCCTCTCCAGGCACCAACACCACACCCCGAGGCTCGAGTGTTGTGCCCTGTCAGCTGTCACAGAAGACAACTCAGCTAAAGGTCACTCCAGAAATAAGATTTTCTGAGCCCTCTCCAGGACACCTTTGGAAGTCACAGCGTTGGCATCTGCTCCCTCAGCCCGGGAGGAGTTGGGTTACCCGCGGCTCCTGTTGCTCCTCCAAGGTGCTGCCAGCCTGGAAGGAATCCAGGGCTGGGATAGGGACAGGGATAGGAGCAGGGACAGGAGCAGGGACAGGGACAGGGACAGGAGCAGGGACAGGAGCAGGGACAGGAGCAGTGCAGAGCAGCTCTGATGGGCTGAGCAGGTGACAGAGACAGGAGCAGGGACAGGAGTAGGGACAGGAGTAGGGACAGGACCAGGGACAGGAGCAGGGACAGGGAGAGGGACAGGAGCAGGGACAGGAGCAGGGACAGGGAGAGGGACAGTGAGAGGGAGAGGGACAGGAGCAGTGCAGAGCAGCCCTGATGGGCCGGGCAGGTGACAGGGACAGCACGGAGCAAGGCCAGCACATCTCAACGCCTTTCCAGGGAGGTGACCAAGCCCCTGCCCCTTTCACATCACTCAGCACAGCCACAAGAACTGCCCAGAACCTTCCTTGGCCCTGCCCCGGGGGCCTGGCCTGCTGCCAGCCCAGGGGGTGGCCACAGCTCAGGGGACAAGGGACACAAACCTTTGTCACACACGGTTCCTTGGGTTCCTTCGTGCAAAGCCGGGCACGAGGAGCTGGTCTGTGATTGATCTGAAAGTGATTGATTGAAACTGATCTCTGAAAGTTATTGATTGAAACTGATCTCTTATTGATCTCTGATTGAAACTCATCTCTGAAAGTGACTGATTGAAAGTGATTGATTGAAAGTGATCTGTGATTAAAACTGATCTGTCATTGAAAGTGATTCATTGAAACTGATTGAGTAAAACTGATCTCTGATTGAAAGTGATCTCTGAAAGTGATTGATTGAAACTGATTGCTTTGAACTGATCTGTGATTGAAAGTGATTGATTGAAACGGACCTCTGATTGAAACTGATCTCTGATTGAAATTGATCTCTGATTGAAGCTGATTGATTGAAATTGATCTCTGATTAATGCCCTCATCACGGTGCCTTAGGATTTAGCTTTTTCTATTTTTCAGATCCTGTACTGCTTTAGTACAGGATGTGAAAAATAATAATAAATAAATAACAAATAAAACAAATAATAAATAAAATTAAAATAACTCAAAAACTCCATGGCCTGTCAGCTGCTCCTCTCCCATTTTGGTCGGACACAACAATTCCTTTCCAGGCCTGGGAATCCAGGACACCTCACTGCCTCAGGCCCTGAGAGATGGAAAGAGTGAACTGGGGGAGAGAGCTTGGGGTGAATGACTTCATTACCTGAAGCTGTAACTGGAGGATTAACCCCTGATATGTAAATGGACCAAGTTTATAAAAGTGTGAAAACCTGTGACCATTGTCCGTCTTGGCTGTAGCCCCTGGGGGATTCTGACTGCCCAAGGTGCCCCTTGAATAAAAATACCCACTTTTATTATTCAGAATTCTCTTGATCTTGTCTAGCCTCTCTTTTGGTCACTTTTATTCTCTTAATTCTATCCCATCCCTGTTTCAGGTCCCTTCCATTCCCTCAGCTCTCTCCAGCCCCTGTTTCAGGTCCCTTGCATTCCCTCAGCTCTCTCCAGCCCCTGTTTCAGGTCCCTTGCATTCCCTCAGCTCTCTCCAGCCCCTGTTTCAGGTCCCTTGCATTCCCTCAGCTCTCTCCAGCCCCTGTTTCAGGTCCCTTGCATTCCCTCAGCTCTCTCCAGCCCCTGTTTCAGGTCCCTTGCATTCCCTCAGCTCTCTCCAGCCCCTGTTTCAGGTCCCTTTTATTCCCTTTGCTCTCTCCAGCCCCTGTATCAGGTCCCTTGCATTCCCTTTGCTCTCTCCAGCCCCTGTTTCAGGTCCCCTGCATTCCCTCAGCTCTCTCCACCCCCTGTTTCAGGTCCCTTTNTCAGGTCCCTTGCATTCCCTTTGCTCTCTCCAGCCCCTATTTCAGGTCCCTTGCATTCCCTTGGCTCTGTCCAGCCCCTGTTTCGGGTCCCTTTTATTCCCTAAGCTCTCTCCAGCCCCTGTTTCAGGTCCCTTCCATTCCCTAAGCTCTCTCCAGCCCCTGTTTCAGGTCCCTTCCATTCCCTTTGCTCTCTCCAGCCCCTGTTTTTCAGGCAGCCCCTGTTCCAGGGTCAGTCCCAGAGGGCCCAGCCCTGAGCTGGGCAGGTCAAACCCTGCCCCAGCAGCTCGGGGGAGCCTTTGGGAGGTGCCACCTGCCAGGGCAAGGAACGTGACCTGAGATTTGTCCCCTGGTGTCACCTGCCACCAAATGGGCCCGTTCTGGGCGAGGGTGGCTTTGTTGGAGGGAATAAAAACAAAGGCAGCTCCAGGAATAAATAAACATCCACGGCAGCAGCTCCTGCTCCTCAATGGTTTCCAGCAACACGTGGTGATTCAGATTTGTCACCCCAAGACAGAAATAAGGATCCCAATAATGACCCAGCTGAGCTGATCCTTAATTTTTGTGTTGTTTTTATAGTCTGAGCCTCCCAAACCTTGTGTTTCAAGGCCTTGTTTACAGGAGTATTTCAGGCACAACATCTGTTACTCATGCTAAGCATGGCCCTGCACATGTATTGCCATTTTAGGGCAGCAAAAAGATCTATCTGAAATTAAAAAGCCATATTTAGCTCGAACTGAATCAAGCAGCCAGCTAATATTTTGTGTATTTATGGAAGAAAAATGGGAAATTGGGGTAAAGATTATTTCAGATGCAAACAAACAAGTAAACAACAATCCTGGAGCCAAACTGGAACATTTCTTTCCTGCATCATGACATTATTTTTATGTCATTTTGGTTTAATGATGCCAATATTTTATTAAATCCTTTAAATGGCTGCTTATTATGGGCTGTATTTCATGAGGGCCATTCCCCAAAGTCTCCTCCCTGCACTGCACATCCACAGGAAGAAACCCTGGAGCGAGATATCAGTCAGGATGTGGCAATTTCACAAAAGGAGGAATTTCAGGAGCTCATCCACGGAGCAATTTTTTGCTATCTGGTGGCAGCTGGCAACTTTTCCAACCTCCAAATAAAAGGAGTTTGTAAGACAGAATCAATTCTGTGCTCATTTCATTTCCACAAGGTGCACATGGAGCAGCTCCCAGCATGTCCTGTGCACACAGAATTTATCCAACAGCTTCCCAGAGCCTCTGGAGGGCTTTTCCATCCCCAAAATCCACTAAATCAGGGCCTTTCCAAGCAGAAATGGGCTCACTTAAATCTTTAAAACACCAGCCTAGGGCTCACCTCTCTACAGGGCAGCTCTGGCTGTGCTCCTGGGAGTGGAATAAATAGAAATTAACCCCAGGCAGGTGATAATTAATGAGATAATGAACTTTTAGTGCACTGCAAATGAGGCCAAGTGGACTCAGGCGTTGCTGGTGGTCCCAGAGAAATCCCTGCAGCCCAAATTGTTCCTCATCCTTCGAAGCTCAGGTGTCCAACGCTCCTGAGCTGAGCACCCTGAGCTGCCTGGGAGATAAAAACCTTCAGGCCCTGCAGTTTTCCTGGGATAAAAAGGAGCCAAATGCTCTCGGGCTCTGGTGCCTCAGGTGCCTCAGGTTCCTGCTGTTCCCACCCCCAATAAAAACTCCTCTCCCCCTGCTTTGCAAACAGCTCCGAGCCTTTTATTGTTCTGCAGAACCAGAACCGTGCCATGCAGCCCGGGGCAGCTGGGGATCCATTTCCTCCTATTGATTTTGGAATAAAAGAATTGTTCAGCTCGTATTTTGGGTTGATTTGCAGCCCAGAAGAAATGGGATGCCCATGACTCAGCCCTGCTCTTCAGCAAGAATCCCCATTAGATAATTCATCCTGCTAAGAATTACAGCTGCTGAGGCTTAATTAGGATTAATTTATGCCCTCCCTTAGAGTGGATTAAATTTAATATTTGCAAGTGTTTTAATCCTTTCGAGATAAAACAACTGGGAAGTGTCTGGAGCGTGGATCTGTGGTGAATTAGGGGGAAAGAAGTCTGTTTTTACTGAGGGGATGTTGTTAATGACAGGCAAAGATTACTGTCAAGTAACAGATTAACATTTCATATCCTGTGGAGGGAGATGGAAAAATTCATGGAGAAAAGTGAACAGCAGCACTTTTAAAAGGGAAAATCAGGATCACTACAGTGAGTCTGCAGACAAACTCAGGTATTTTCATTATGTATGTTTTTATATATTTAGATAATATTAGATCTATTTTTATTGTATTAAAGATCCCCTTTAGGGAGGTCAATTAGTCCTGTCTTAATTAAATAGGGAACCAGGCTTGGAGTGCCACCAGTGCTTGGTGTTGATGAAAACGCCTGGTGGGGACAAAAAGGATCAGCAGAATCTCAGGTAGCTGAAATGCAGCTTTAATCCCAAATCTCCCTTCAGCTTTGCTGCCTTTGGGGCAGAATTTGGAACTGGAGGAATTCTCAGGGGTTGCTGCAGAGTGGGCTGAGAGTTAAAAAGAAAAAATGACAAGCAGGGTTTGTACTTTGGAAAATCACTTTGTTTGTGCTTTTCCCAGCTGAGTTTATGTGGCAAGCACTGCTCTGTGTGAATATCTAAAAGTTGAGTATCAAGATATCAACAGCTCTCCTCCTCCTGCCTCTGCTGTTTAAAATGCCGCTAAAATTGCTAAAATTTGGGAGAAGAGAGCTGCTAGGAAAGGTAACTCAAGCAGGTATTTTCAAAAGTCAGGCCAGTGTCAAAATGCTGGGGACAGAGCTTGTGCTGTATCCCATTTATTGAAGAATGAGACAAAGCAGCACGGGTGTGATGGCGATTTAATGATTTAATCAACCCCATCAAAGGACTGAGGGGGGGCAGCAATAAACCCAGAGCCACCTCCCTCCCCTCCTGTCACCCTGGAGAGGGGACACCCCTGGGAGGTGTCACTGAGGCCCTGGCACCTGCTCTGGGAGCACAGCAGGAGGAAAAATTGGGAAGTTTGGCAGAGCTGTGTCCCAGCAATTCCCCAGGGTGCTGTGGGTGCATCACAATCCTCCCTCCCCTCGTCCCTGCCCACGTCTCCCTCAGTGTCCCTGCTGCCTCAAATCCAGTCATTTTTTGAGATAAGCCAACAGATAAAATGAAGCTTGGAGTTTTCCAGTGGTTGATGTCATTCCCAACCTCCCAAGCTGGGCATCCCAAGGAAAATCTCTGCCTTTTTTCCACAAAAAAATTGTGATTTCCCAACGAATTGTTTCTCCTCTTGCCTTTTACACGGAGAGGGGGCGATTCACTCGCCATCCTCACTTGTTTTCCTTCTATCCATCCATCCCTGATTAGGGCCAGATCTAAAAATAGGGACAGAGTTTGTGTCCCCCAGCAGGGGACAGGGACCCTGCCAGGAGTTTTCTGTGGAGTAAAACAGGCCCTGAGCATCAGTCCCATGAGTTATTCCCAACAAACCCCTGGATTTATTCTTTATTTGCCCTGAACAAATAGAGACTCCCCATGGGCAAACATTTGTTTTAGAGCTACTGCTGGAAAGGGCTGAGGGATCATTTTCTGGGAGGTTTTGCATTTTCAGAGGGTTTGAAAAAAAAAAAAACCAACCTCATTTTATTCATCTCAGGGGCAGAGGGCTGGAATCACTGTGGGCAAATAAATCTTTACTCCGAGTTATAAATGAAATTTGGGGGTGGCCACCACCCCACTGTGGGAATTATTGAAGGCAAAGGGATTTTGGGAAAAGTTATAAAGCAGGCCTCAGGAGCAGAAGAAGCAGAGAAAACTTGGAGCTGTGCTGTAGGTGCTGATTCTGGAAGTTAAAAGTTACTTTAGAATGTGAGCAAGGACTTTTAACAATAAGTCATGTGTTCAAGATAAGTCAAAGCCAATAATATTTGCTATTCATGTCTGAGTAAATTTTGTCCTCTCCAAAATTTTAACTCAAAACTTTCCTCCAGGTCTATACCTTCATCCCCCCGTCTCCCTAAGATCCTGAAAACTCTTTGTAATTTCACCCCACACCCCACGAGTGCCCTCGGGGTTGAGCACATCCAGATTTTCCTCACAAAAAAAACCCCCCAGGCTTGAGGTGGGGCAAAGCTGAGCAGCTGCTGCCCGTGCTCAGCCCCTCTGTGCATAAACAAAGCCCCAGTTCTGCATCTCTGCAGGGCTCACATGTTTATGCTCATTATGCAGATGTTTATTAGAGCTGCTCCCAATGTTTGGACAGCAAAACCCCATGAGAAAAAGCAGTTTTGTCCCCACTGCTGCATTGTTTCAATTTCTTCTCCTCAGCAAGAGTAAAATATTTAACTTGAAGCCAGTAAACATTTTGCTTGGATTTTCCTATCACAGTGGAATATTAATATTTAGTAGCGTGCTTCTTGATGGCTGCAGAAAAAATGTTTCTGCTTGAACATTTGGGGAAAATCTTTTCCAGAGGGGTTTTTTCCACATCTTCTCTTTCCAATATTCTGGAATATCTCCAATTTCCTGGGCAATTTTACCTGTTGGGACACAGTGGGATGGAGGGGAACAACCCTCAAACTTTATTAAAGTTATTTTTCCTGCTCTATAAAACAGCATCAGCAGCTCTCAGGATTTTTTAGAATCCGGGGTTTTATTTTTTATATCAATTCCCACTATCTACTGATTTATAGAAAAGTCACAATAACAAGGGAATAAATAAAGTCAGTGAATTTTTTGAACAAAAATAATCCAAAATAAGACCCCAGAGGCTCAGAAATGAAAGAAAAAGAGCCCAAATGCATCCTTCTCAAAATTTTTGTGTTTTTTATGAGCGAGTTTTATGATTTATTTGGCTTTACCAGAGTATTTCCATGGATCAGGGGTGATGTTCTTCCTCCTGTGTCTCTTGTGGAATCGTGGAATATTCTCTTTTTTCTGTACCTGCTCCATGTTCTGCTGTCCGAGGCAGAGTCCAAGAACAGCCAAATTCCCCTCTCTGCCACAAGAAAACCCCAGAATTTTACAGAAAATATCAAAACCTTGGAAAACCCCCTGGAATTTTACCCTGGAAAGTGCAGGTTTGTGTTTTATAAGGTTGAAGTCATTCACAGGCTGTAGCTATTGGAGTTGTTGCTATTTTTTCAGGGTTTAAATGCAAAATAATTGAGTTTTGTAACTCTCTTCTCTTTATTATTTGCATTTTCTTCTCAATTTCATTATAAATGAAATGCTTTTAATTTATTTTTTTTTAATTTATGGGGAGTGTTTGCTGCCTGTATTTAAGGTTTAGAGTTGGTGCTTCTCCCTTATTTAGGAGCAGGTGAGGAAATCATTCTTGAGCAACAGCATGGGAAAAGTCCTGTGTTGTTCCAGCAGAAATTCAGTAGGATTCCCCCCAAAAAGAGAAAAATAATGCCCATAAATGAAGTTATTTGTGCTGATAAAGTATTTTAGAGGCTGTAAAGAGTTTTCTGCATTACTGGAGGTATGGCAGTGCCAAAAAAATTGGGATTTTATCCCCTAGAACTGAAAAATTTGGGAGTTTCCCTGGGTTTATCTGTGCTCCTGAGGTGACAGCAGGATTTCAGTTTTGAAGGCAGCTGCCAGCTGGGTTGGGAGGAGAAGGATTTGGGAACTTGAGAGCCTCAAATACAAATTATTTTCTTTTCTTTGCTATAAGTGGGGAGGTGCAATACACAACCAGGCAGCCAGGGATAAATTAGGGCTGTATATATATAAATACATATATAAATATATAAATATATATAAATATCTGCTATTTTCAATACAGGACTGTGATGATGGAACTTCTGGCCTTGTATCCATTCAGGGCTCACTCCCAACTCTCCTCCAAGTTATTTTTGAACTTGACCTCTTTGTCTTCCTCCCCTTTCCCCCTTGGCCATAAAAAGACTTCCACCCTGTCCCAGCACTCTTGTTTTAAATTATTTTAATTGCTTTTTGCTAAAGCTCGGTTTTGGGGACAATTTGGGGTTTTCTAGACACAAAATAATGAAACTGAAGTGCTAAAACCTTGCGCAGTGATTGGAGGAAATGTTAAATTTGGGATCTCTTTCATGCTATTGGAATAAGGGGAAAAGTGGAATTGTTAATAATAATTTATTTGATAATAATAAAGAATAATTACTAATTATAATTGATTGGAATTGTGCCCCTCTCCAGGGGTCTGTGCTTCCCTCGGGATGCTGCCAATCCCAACAGGCTCCAATCCATGGGGAATTCTTGGGCAGAGCTCTGCTCCCCACCACAGCAAACACAACTTGGGAAAAGGGAATCCTGCAGAAGTTTATCCCAAATTCATGCTCTGGCTCTGGAGCAGACTGGGATTTTCCTTTCATTTCATTTTGGGAGCTTCCAGGTGTTGCCTGAAGTACATTTTCCCTGAGAAATTGTTGCTTGATAACCTGGGAGAGACAAAATAAACTGATTTACCCTCCTCATCCATTTTTTTCCCATTTCCAGATATCCTGATCTATTAATGTTCGTGCAGATCTGCCTGGAATTGCTGGCAAGGTTTTCCTCCTGCCAGGGACTAAGCCTGGAGTTACCAATTCTGTGTGTTCAAAGCACCTGCAGTTACAGCTGAAATCAGACAAAATCCAGAAATGTCGTGGGTGTCATTCACATTTGGAATTGCAGTGTTTGAGAGCAGAACTTTGACCAAATAACCTGGATTGTTTAACAGCCCCCCAGTGTCTGATGGGGGCCTACAAGGAAGTGGGACAGGGGCTCCTCATCAGGAATTACATTGATAGGGTGGAGGGGAATGGTTTTAAACTGGCAAAGGGTAGGTTGAGATTGGGAAGAAATTCTCCCCTGGGGGGATGCTGAGGTTGGATCAAGAGGCCTCCCTCAGGTGGGAAAGATCATGGATAACTCCCCTCTTTTTGCCAGAGGCTGCTGATCCCTGGGGCAACTTAGGCCCTGCCAAAGGTACCAAATTGTTGGAACCCTGGGCACAGAGGATTCCAAACTTTCTCACAGGGAATGATCCTCAGAGATACCCTGCATGTGACCTGAGAGCTTGGGAAAGGCCTCCAAAACTGAGTGATAGCACTGAGATTGTGGGGATGGGNTTTGTGCCCTGGTAACTCAGCATGGAGCAGCACTCACGGTCAGTGAGATGTAACTGAGATCAGAAATGATAAACAGCCAAGTCCCAACAAGAATTCTGTGTCTCGTGCTTTTAATCCTGACCCTAAGAAGAAGAACCTGGTAAAGCCAAGGTGTTCCCCACACCAAATCACCAAAAAAACCCACAGAGAAAAGGTTCTCAGCTTCTCCAAAAGGGGTGTCCTAGGGTGATGTTGTGATGCTTGTATCCCCATTCGTGTGTGCTATGCTGGATGTGTTCTGTGCCTTTAAAACAGACTCTGAAGAGCAAATGCTTTTTTTGAGTTTTGCTATCAGCCAGGGGCTCTGCCTGCTGGGTCTGGCAGCTGCGATATTTAAATGTGAATTGGAGCTTTCAAAACCAAAATCAGGTGAACACCAAGGTGTGGCAGAATTCTGCAGCATCTGGAAAGGACCTGCAACATCTTCCACATGTTTCTCTGCAGGTTGGGTTGGAAAGGACCTTAAAGCTCATCCCATCCCTCACCCGTGGGCAGGGGCCCTTCCAGGGTCCCAGTGCTCCAGCCTGGCATCGGACACATCCAGGGATGGGACAAGGACCTGCTGCTCCTTCCTTACTTGAGCAGGAGCTGTTATTCCCCTGCTGTCATTTCCCAAAAATATGGGTCTGGCCAAATACCCTCACGTTCACCCCATTTTTAAGCACATGATTTAGAATTTTGGCCCTGAATGAATTTATGCAGCCCAGGCCAGGACAAGAAGAACCCGATGTTCCTGGAACACTGCTGGCTCTCCCCGTGATTTTCTGGCCTGGCCAGTAAGAACTGCATCCCTTTTGACAAATGATATAAAATAAAAATGCTGACGAGTGACTAACACTTCATATAATTTGCAGGATTAAGAGGACTGGCCATCAATTTGGATTTGTCCCAGTTGCAGAAAAATTACTGCAGTGATTTTCATCCTCTCCTGTGTGAGAAGAGACCTCAGCTCAGCATGGAGAGAGATTCAACAGCTCAGGGATTTCCCTTCCTCCTCCGTTATCTCCAGAATTATCACATGCACCAGGAGAAATGTCCTCTAACTCTGGGCCAAATTAATAATTAGGAATATTTGCAGTGGTTTTTTGTGAATAAGAATTTTGAAGAATCAAATATCTGAGCCTAAACAATTTTTTGGGTTTTTTTCCCCGTTCCTTGCCCAGCAGTGTGGAACTCCTGACATCAATTTGAGGCACTTCAGACCCTGGCATATTTGAGTACAGAGAATTTAATGCATTGCTGGAGGAATGTCTTGCAGATCAATGCAAATTTCCACCCTGCAGGGTGGTCTTAAGATGTTTATTTTCTGAGTACAACTATGATAAATTAATGGTTAATGCCAAGGGAAAATACATTTTGAAGTAATTGTGCACTTAAATTTCTGGCACCACTGGCACAGCTGAGGGAGAAAAATTGGATAAAGAAGAAATTAAAGATTCAGAGCAGTGCTGGGGATAACAGGGAATTTTTTTTCCAGATAAAACAATGTTTTTAGAAGCCAGATTTTGGATCTTATTTTGTAGTGGAAGCTCAGGTGTTTGTAGAGTTCTTGTGCTGAGGAGTGGAGTCAGCTCTCAGCTCGAGAGGCTTTGGGAGAAGCACCAGAAAGTAAAATTTGCTGTGAAGATATTTGGTAAAATTTGGTAAAGTTCATCTCTAGAACTTCACCATCAGAGATCTGCAGTGTTCACAGATCTTGTGCAAATTGTGGAAGGTGAAGAAAAGATTCCCTCTGCATTTGGAGTGTTCAGTTTTGCTGCTGGCCGTGCTGTCCCTTCAGGGGTGGCAGCTGGATAATCCCTCCCTGGCTGCTCCCAGGATGCTCAAAACCCTCTAAAGAATTGTCTTAGCTTGCCTGGAATAATGAACCCGTGGATATTTTGGCCAGGCTGTTCCATCCTGACCATCACAGCCTCTCATAAATAGAATTGGATCCTTAGCAAGAAGACATGAAGGTTGGAGAACACTTTGGGAAACAAGGAATTCTCTTTGATAAATTGAGATCAAGCATCCTCCATTAAAATATCGAAGGATTTTATAGCATGAAAGATCTGATTTCACTCCAGCTCTTCTATGGCTTTATTTCAGTCATTGGACATAAAATAAAATCTCTGGGAGTGTGTGGATTCATGGCTGATTCATCCCAGTTCCATTCTGGGAGCACAAAGATTTAATTGGGGGAAGAATCTGGGTGAAACTGAGCTGTGAGTAAATCCAGCTTAATTCCAGAAGGTCCAAGCTTCACCTGTATTCATTCCCCATTAATGCTTGGAGTGAGATATCTTTTATAAAATCTTTATATCTTTATAAAATCTTTTCTCCAGCTTTTATAAATCCGGATTGGATGAACACCCCTAAATGTGGTTTATTTTTGTTTATCTGGGTGTCAAACACTAAACGTGCATCTGGAACAACCTGGGCTTTGAAGGTGTCCCTGCCTGGGATCAAGATGAGCTTTAAGGTCCCTCCCCACCCAAAAAATTCCAAAATTCCAGGTTGAGAGGATGTTGGGGAAGAAAGGTTTGGGGATTCCAGGCTGAAAGGGAAAACCAGAATTATTTGCAGCAAAACCACGAATAGCTGGAAGTTGTAACAGCAAGGTGAACAAAAATGTATGAACCTGAAAAATATCAAGTCTTCTGCTATTTATGGATTCTCATCCAAGAGTGTAACCAGCTTTCAGCTTTCCAACGCTTCTGTCTCCCTTCCAGAAGCTCAGGGAGACGATCTCAGGCATGGAAAGTTCTCAGAACAGGAACCAGGTGACAAATGGGGAAGGAAAGTGGGATGTGAGCAGTTGGAGATGGAAACCAGAGCGGGGACAGAGCAGAGACCTCGAGGCTGGGCTTGTTCCCAGCAGGTTTATTTGGTTTGCACCACCCTGGTGCCTCTGCAGCCTGCACTGGGCAGGGACACAGAGCCAAAGTCCCCTGGCATGGGGTCACAGCTATTTTTACCCAGCACAGGTGGCCTGGGGCCCTGCTGGGAGTCTCCCCTGGCAGAGCTGGGCTTGTCACCGACATTTGGGAGGAAAATAAAAACTCTCTAATGCTGTGTTTGAAGTGATAGACTCAGGTATTCCTGTATTCCAGCCAGGATGTGCCACAGAAAATATTCCACGCACACACAGAGCTGTTACTGGGCCTTCTGCAGATTTCGGCACAAAACCAAATTCAAAGCAGTGCCCGTTCATTGATCCCAAATTACACCATTTTTCTAAAATTTGGTCGCTTATGGGCCATGGATTCCTTCCCCTCCGAGGCTGATTTGGGCTTCACTCTGGGGCTTTTCCCAACCAGGTGTCTCCAGCCATGCCAGGGGCAACATTTGGGGTTGATTTTCATTGATGATTTTTATTTTTGTGCATCTTCCATCCTGTTGAGATGTTCAGCTCACCCCAGCTTGAGTGCTGCAACTTCCCCTGAAGGAAACCTTAAAATTCCTTTCCCCAGGGCAAAGGCAAAACGAGCCCGACGACAGAAATAAAATTAAAGGTTTGAAAAGTGAAATTATTTCCAACAGGCTGGGCTGGGCAGAAAAGCTGCTCAGGGAGCCCTGAACACCCAGGGAGGGGCAGGACAGGAGCAAGGGCTCAGCTCCTGGGTCCCTGCTGTGGACACAGAGGTTGATGCATTCTTTTAATTAATGAAATTAATGAAGCCACGTGGCCACAATGATTAATTTAGCTTCATTTTTAAAGGATATTCTCTATTATGAGGACAATCTTGTAGCTCTGGGACTTCATCTTTCTGTCCTGAAACCACTCGTTAGAAGCCACCCCAGATATTCCCAAATTAAATGAGAATGTGAATTAATTTCTGCAACCACTCGTTAGAACCCACCCCAAATATTCCCAAGTTAAATTAGAATGTGCATTAATTTCTGAAACCTAATCCAAATATTCCCAAATTAGATTAGAATGTGCATTAATTTCTGAAACCACTTGTTAGAACCCAGCCTAAATATTCCTGAATCAAATTAAAATGTGCATTCATTTTTGCAACCACTTGTTAGAACCCAATGGAAATATTCCTGAATTAAATTAGAATGTGCATTAATTTCCATGCCAACATTTTGCAGCTCTGTCCATGTCCTTCGGTCTTTCTGAAAACACTGAAAAGTTTGTAATTTTCAGGGTTTTTTTTCCTTTTCCTTCCTCTCAGGCCTCTCAGGACACTTCAGAGCCAGGCACCCACACTCTCTGCATGTGGCTCGATGGGTTCTGCCTGATGCGTCTGTTTGTCTTTAACCCTTTCCTGCCAGGGCACAGAAAGGTGTCGGGTGTGGGATTTGCTCTCGGGGCTGTGGAAGAGAACGCCCTGTTCAGCTCTTTGGGTATTTAAAGAGCACTTTGTGCAGAGAACACGGTGATTACCAGGGGATAGAGTTACAGGTGAAGGAAATTCTGCAGCAGATAAAGGAAAGCTTTTATCCATTTAATGGGGGAACATGGCCAGCTTTCATTAAACCTCTTCCAAATGACAACATTTAATTCCCCACAGTCACTTTAATGCTCCTAGTGCATTAACTTACACAAAACCTCAAGATAATTTGACTTTTTCAGGTCCTATTCCTAATTCTTCTTCTTCTTTTTTTTTTTTTTTTTTTGTAGTCAACCATTTCAATTCCCAGCCCGCTCTTGGCCCCTCTGAAGGTGAGGAGAGCGAGGTGTCAGCTTAGAATCAGTTTGCACCCCTGGGAATTATTATTAAGGGGTGTTGAGCAGAAAACAAAACAAAAGATGCCGGTTTAAGAAGGGAAAAGTGGAAATAAATTAATAGCAGGCAGCACAAAAATAATGGGGAAAGGGTAAATAGATGCATGGAAGCAGCAGAGAGTTGTTAAAGGCAGTTGGGAACTTGGAGCCTCATTTTTATTTGGATGAGTTGTGGAGTTAGTGACTCCACAATTGTCTCAGGACAAAGGGTTCTCCAGGAATGTCTGGGAGATGGGAGAGGTTCCACAGCATTGGGCTGAGCCTGGCATGGAAAACGTGGGACTGGGAGAAATCCCAGCCTGGTTTGGTTTGTACCAACCGGCCTGGGACTGTGAAATCAGCAGGATTCCTTTTCCTGGCAGGGAAAACGTGTTTGGGGAGTTGAGGAGTGAAGGGCTCACCTAATGAGTGCTAATTGCTCATTTGTCCCAGGCAGGCCCTTCCCTGGGGATGGGGAGGGAGGCAGGACACACAAACCTCTTTGCTGGGGCTGCTATCCTGGGAAAACTGCTCCAAAAATGAGGACTGGGGGGAAAAAAGACAGATTTTAGTCCAGGTTTGAATTTTCTGGAGGACATCAAGAAATTCTGCATTCTGTTTCTACAAAAGGGATGCCTCAATGTCCTGGACTTGGGTTTTAACCCTCTGGTCCCTTCCAGCTCAGAATATGATTCTATGAATTGAGGTTCCTCAGATTTTCCTGGTGTTGTTAAACTCTGCCCCTAAAAAACCCAGCCTGAGGAATCTCAGCTCCAGAAAGAATTTTATTACCAGCTCAGACTAAAGCAGCACCTTTATCTTAACCCTGACGTGCTAAAATCGCCCTGGAAGTGCCAAATCCGATTTCAGGTTGGTGTTAATGGCACCAAATGTCCCTGCCTGGTGGAGAGGGTGCTGCTCACAGAGATTTTCTTCACTGGGTCAGAAGAGGTCAGGCTGGGACTGGGGCGTGCTGGGCTCTGAGCCTGGCCTAGAGCTGTGACTAACAGGAGAATTCAACTCCCACCAGCAAATATTCACCTTGAAAGCAGAAATGTTTGGTTTAAATACAACGTGAGCAGCAGTTTCTGTGAAATCCAGCTAAGATATGAATATTTTGGGGACTCTTTCTCTTTTACCCTGCTCTTGATACTTTCCTTACTAAGCCAGTGTGAGGAGCCAGATCTGGTTTAAATTCCCTACAAACCTTCAGTTCCCTGCTTGCCAAAAACCTTTTGGTTTCCATTCAGAATTTCCAACCAGAAAAGCCACTGAGGGACTTCTTTAGGACTGAAAAAACCCAAGTCCTGCAGGAATATTGAAGTGCAATCCTGTAGATTTTGCATTTCCTGAAAACGATTCCAGCCTGTGCTGTTCCAAGGATTCCATCCCAGTTTCTCCAGGAATTTCAGGGATTTTATGGCAGCGAAAATTCAGGCTAAACTGATAAAGCAGTGTCAATACTGGCTGAGATTAGAAACGTCATTGCAGCAGCAGATTTTATGAATTTTTGGGCCTTTCCCATGTAAGCTGAAGGGGTAAAATGGCAGGGAATAGAGAATTTGGAGAGTGAGGACACCGGGTGACAGCTCCAGCTGGGGACACAGCTCCTGCTGGCTCGTGCACGAGGCTCAAAGCAAAGAAACCTCCCCAGAGCTTCAGGGACAGCGAGTGCAGGTGAATTAATCAGGATTTCTGCTCCCACCATGGGCAAGGGCCCGTCCTGCTGGAAGCTTTTCCTCAGTGCAGACCTCGAAATGTCCCTCTGGGCAGTGCTGGCAGGAGCCAAAGGTTGGTTTCTAATTTAACTGTCCTGGGAGCAAATGCTTGGGGGAGACATTCCCTGAAAATGGCAGGCTTTGGTTTCCATCCCTACTCTGAGCAGCAGCTCTTGCCTTGCAATCAACTGTAAAAAAAAAGTCTCAAAAAAGCTGTTTATGGTACTTTCTAAAATATTTATGGTGTTGCAATTAATTAGCTGCAGGAGAAGTTGAGTGTGGGGACCTCTTCCAAATGTCACTGCAATTATGGGAGGATTGAATTCCAAGAGTAATATTAATTTAGGGATGCTGCAGATGAGTCCTCGGTGATGGATGTGGGGAATTCTATTTCATAATAAAAGTTTTGTCAGATCAAAGAAATAAAGGAGCTTTCCAGCATTAACAGAGCTCTCTAAACATCTTTCTGTGCACCTTAACTTAGGGCAGTTCTTAAACTTAGATTTTAGGCTGGTAGAGCTTAACTTCTTCTTTGCTGACTCTTATAGGAATGACAGGCAAAAACTCCTGAACTGATGTTCCCATATCCTTTAAAAATAAATTTTAAAAAAGCATAAAATCATGAAAATCAGATACGTTTGTACATCATAAACATCCCCTTTAGTCACAACACAGCTCCTGTCAGCAGCTGGACTTTGGTCCTTGGGACTCCTTTCCCACCTGGGATGTTCTGTGATTGCATTTGCTGTTAATTATTCAGCCTTCAGTAATTATCAGTGCCCAGGCATCAGCAGAGTAAGAGAAACCCTGAGGGAGGAGTGGGGAGATGCAGCTCCTTGGAATTCCTGTGGCTTGGAGCAATCTGGGATGGTGGAAGGAGTTTTGTCAGATCCTTCCCAACCCAAACCATTCCATGGTTCTGAGTTATTTCCCTTTTTCATCTATTTAAAATAAATTAATATATTGAATGCAGAAATTAACTGGTCATTGTTAAGCAGCCCAGCAACATCATTAATTGTATTTATTTACTCTGACTGGTTAAAATGGATCCTGGTTAAAAGGGAGCAGCAATAAATGGCTTCAAATTGGGGGGAAAAATGTGTTCTTTGGGTTTCTATATTGCAGGAATTAAGTTTTAGTTAAATAAAGATGAACTGGAAAGAGAGAAGATCAAGAATGGGAGAGGGAATAGTTTTCAGAGTGGAAATTGCCAATTAAAATTTGCTGGAATTATTCCAAACCTTCAGCAAATGCTGTAAATAAAGTCAGACACTTGCTGTTGATTCTTCAGGTTTAGCTTTTATATTTTTCACATTCTGGGCTGTTTTGGGGGGCACTTTT
>VYXF01010704.1:0-11548 GCA_013397295.1 Polioptila caerulea | reverse complement strand
ACCATTTCCATACCACACAAATAGTATTTGCCTTATATGGGTGCAAAAAGAAAAAAAAACCCAATACCATAATACATATTTATAACAACCTTATATGTACAACACTCAATATTTGTGAAAAGCCAACTTTATAATATGCGTTAATACCAAGATGATAGGGGATACAGGACCATACAGTCACTGCAAGACATTCCACCCCTTATCCCATATTGTTGGCTTATTGCCCAAACTAATATATTCTAACTACACACATCACATTTATACATACATATCTATGTATACAGCTATATATAGATAGTGGCAGTGACATTCAGCAAACAGTGATATTTACACTTAGTTCTCATCCAACAATCACATCTCCCTGAGGTACACATTGTGTTGTTCCATCTCTCTGCATTATCCACCATGTACAACCTGGTCCTTGAGCAAAGACAACCCCACGGATGGGTTTGTCTGTATTTGAGGCAGAATTGATCCAAACTGTCTTCCCTAACAAACCTCTGACATGCACGACTGGGACTTTGTCTACTGTATGCAGGGGCTCACACTGGGCAGGGCCTGTTCAGATGGTGGAACCTTGGGTGTTAAGTAACCAGGTGGCCTTTGATAAATGCTGTTCCCAGTTTTTTAAAGATCCCACACCCAATGCTTTCAAGGTGGTTTTTAACAGTCCGTTGTACCTCTCCACTTTGCCTGCAGCTGGTGCATGATAGGGGATATGGTACACCCACTCAATGCCGTGTTCCCTAGCCCAGGTGTCAATAAGGCTGTTCTTGAAATGAGTCCCGTTGTCTGATTAATTTCTCTCAGGGGTACCGTAACTCCAAAGGACTTGCTTTTCAAGGCCTAGGATGGTGTTATGGGCAGCCGCATGAGGCACAGGATGCGTGTCCAGCCATCCAGTGGTGGCTTCTGCCATTGTGAGGATGTAACTATGGCAGGAATGTCCCACCTCCTCTCTGCCACAGATAGTTGGTGCATAAAGAGATAAACCAGGGCTGAAAGGCTCAGCAAGGTGTCATCTCTGGTTCCAAAAGGGCTCAGGCCTCAGCTAAGAATCAACATCTTAGTCTGGAGAGCAGTTTTAGGAAGAGATAAAAGAAATATTCTTGACCAAGAGACACTGTTTTATGAACTGCTCAGATGCTCACCCTTGCTTTGTCAGGAAATAGCATGTCCCAGGATAGTTAGCATAAAAAGCAGTTAATTCTATTCTGGCATTCATAAGGCCCCTGGAAATGTGTGAAATACATCCATGAGAACTGATACCATCCAGGTCAGACTTTCAAGAAAACCATGACCAATTTCTCTGGCTTGTGATTTCAGACTATTTACAGCAGCAAACTCTCTCTCTAAGTTGATGAACTTCCTCATCTTATTACTTTCTGCAAAAACATCATTATGTTTTGTTAAGTGTATAGACCAAGAAAGGGGATAACCATGCAATATGTCACTTCAGTATCATGCATCTAAGACATGTGACAAAAGTAAGAGCTTCCAGCTCTTTTTGGCCATATTTCATCCAGGTGCATGTGAATCATGGGAACATCTCTGGAATCTTAGGTCAAACCTCCTGACACATTAATGATTCCCATAAATCACTGTTCATATGTATTGGGGTTTTTATGGCAAGATTTTGGTATTGGAGGGGTTGTAGAGGTGGTGTAGTGTATTGACTCTGTCTGGATGCCAGACAGGGACCAAAGCCTCTCTATCACTCCCTTCTGCAGCTGGACAGGGGAAAGAAAATATAACAAAGGGTTCATGAGTTGAGCTAAGGACTGGGAGAGATCACTCACCAAATACCATCACAGGCTAAACAAGCTAGGATTAGGGATATTAATTGAATTTATTGCTAACAAAATCAGACCAGGATAATGGGAAGTAAAATAAACCCTTAAAAACATCTTCCTCCCACCCCTCCCTCCTTCCCAGCTCTACCTCCTACCCCAGCAGTGCAGGGAGACAGGAAATGAGTGTTACCATCAGTTGTTTCTCCTGCTGCTCAGGGAGAGGAGTCCTTCCCCTGCTCCACCATGGGGTCCCTCCCATAGGAGAAAATTCTCCATGAACTTCTCCAACATGAATCCATTTCATGAGCAACAATTCTCTGCAAACTGCTGCAAAATGGGTCACTCTTCCATGGGGTGCAGACCTTCAAGGACAGACTCCTCTAGTGTGAGCTCCTCCCTCCATGGACTTCCCATGGGGTCACATTCCCCTCTCAGGCATCCACCTGCTCCAGCATGGGTCTCCTTCACAGGCTGCGGGTGGATCTCTGCATCTGCATGGAGCTCCATGGGTTGCAGGGGCACAGCTGCTGCACCATGGTCTTCACCACAGACTGCAGAGGAATCTTGGCTCTGGTGCTTGGTGCACCTCCTCCCCCTCACTGACCCTTCTTCACTGACCTTGGTGTCTGCAGAGTTGTTCTTCTCACATATTCTCACTCTGCTCTTCTCTAGCTGCAATTACAACTGACCAATAACTTTGTTTTTCTTCTTAAATATGTTATCACAGAGGCATTGCCACCATTTCTAATTGGCCCAGTCTTGACCAGTGGCATGTCTGTCTTTGGAGCTGCCAAGGATTGGCTTTGAAGGACATTGAGGAAGCTTCTAGCAGCTACTCACAGAAGCTACCCCTGTAGCCTTCCCACTACCAAAGCTTGGCCATGCAAACCCAGTACAGGTGGCTTCTGTGAGAAAATGCCAGAAGCTTCCCCCATGTCTGATAGAGCTAATGCCAGCCAAGACAGACCTGCTGCTGGCCAAAGCTGAGCCAAACAGTGATGGTGGCAGCACCTCTGTGATAACATATTTAAGAAGAGGAAAAAACTGCTGCACAACAGCAGAGAAGAGAGGAGTGAGAATATGTGTGAGCAACAACTCTGCAGACACCAAGTTCAGTGAAGAAGGAGGGAGAGGAGGTGTTCAAGGTGCCAGAGCAGAGATTCCCCTGCAGCCTGTGAAGACCATGGTGAAGAGCGTTGTCCTCCTATAGCCCATGGAGGTCTGTGGTGGAGCAGATATCTACCCTGCAGACCATGGAAGACCCCACACCAGAGCAGGTGGATACACTCAAAATAGGTTGTGATCCCCTGGAGACCCCTGTGGAGCAGGTTTCTGGCAGCGCTTGTGGCCCTATAGGGGACCCACACAGTCTGTTCTTGAAGGACCCATGGAAAGAACCTATGCTGATGCAGTTCATAAAGAACTGCAGCCTGTGGGAGGGACCCGTGTTGGAGAAGTTCATGGAAAGCTGTCTCTCGTGGGAGTGACCTCATGCTGGAGCACAAGAGTTTGAGGAGGAAGGAGCAGCAGAGACAAAGTATTATGAACTGATTCAACCCTATTCCCTGCTCCTCTGTGCCGTTTAGGGGGAAGAGGTAGAGAAACCAGGAGTGAAGTTGAGCCTGGGAGAAGGGGGTGGAGGGAAGGTGTTTTAAGATTTGCTTTTATTTCTCATTACCCTTCTCTGATTTTATTGGCAATAAATTAAATTAATTTCCCTGAGTCAGGTCTGATTTGCTCCTGACTAACTGGTGAGTGATCTCTCCCTGTCCTTATCTCAACCCATGAGCCTTTTGTTATACTTTCTCTTCCCTGTCCAGCTGAGGAGGGGAGTGATAAAGCCACTTGGTGGGCACCTGACATCCAACCAAGTTTAAGCCATCACACATTAGGACTACCACTGTATTTTCTTAGAGTTGTGACATTTTTATCATACCCTGTCGTGATACATAGTTTGAGCTGCTCCCCACAGAACAAACATGTGTCAAGTGTGAGCATACATAGCTATCTGTATCTCCCTTGCTCAGTATCTCAGCAGACACTTGAAGGGGAAATTAAAATTGTAACTGTTCAGCAATGGTAATTCATGACCCAGGAATGATCTGGCCTGGGAGACAAGAAGGCCTAACTGTAGAACCAGTTAAACTGCCTAGAAGTGGAAATGCCAGAGGCAGAACAATTCCATATAAGGGAGCATAAATTCCCTTGCTGATATGACAAAATAAAAAAATGTCACAATATTGACTCCTAATTATATGATTTGTGCTGCTGCAAGTGTATATAAGGAATCCTCTCATGCATATCTCTGCAGACTCCCTACAGAACCACTTATGGCAGTAGTGGTCTGTACACTGCGATGTTCATTAAATGTCTTTATACTTAAGCACAAATGTGTTTAATTCACCTCAAGGGTACAATAAACATTTCCCAACACATTAGAGAGCCAAAAGGCACACTGAGTAGCCCCAGTAGCATAAATTCATAAGATGTCAACCCCTCCTGATGCCTTTTTCTCTGGCCCTAGAAGTATGAGCCAGACACAGTTAAGGGATAAAAGGGTTTTTACCTTGGTGTTTAATAAGGATCCTTATGGTGCAACAATTTGTCAAGGTGGAATACGCCGAAATGCACACACCCGGTATACTGCATATACAATTTTATAGACCTTGCAAATTAGCATATCTGACAAAGATTCCTCAATGAGAAGCTTAAATGAATGGTGTGACATCTCCCTAATCTAAAGTATTCCCCCTAGATGAGGCTTGAACCTAGTTTACAAAATATATTCTAGAAAGACTCTTGATTTCTCAAGATAGCTTAACTCCCTGTATTCTGCTAGGCAGAAAGACCAAACATCCTAAAGGCCCCACAGTTGGGGGTTGGAAAGGCTTACACTAAGATATCAAGCTAAAGAATTACAAGTATGTATGCTAAGAATACTGAGAATACATAAAAGGTATATAAAAAGAAAAGGCAAAAAATCATCATGGCATCATTCCCCCCTTTTAGAGACTAACAAGACTCTACTTTGTGTAGTCTCTACCCTGCATTAACTGCAGCACTGGTTTCACAGCCAGCCATCCCACAGATGATAGAAGCATTTATAAAAACTGTAATTGCAGTTTTTATCCAGGCTCAGTGTGATAACCATGAAGTGAGGGTGTCAAAGATATGGTCAAATTTTACGGTGTTATTTCTGGAAGCTACTTCATGTAAAATTTGAGTCTGCTTCTGAATTTCAGCCAAATCCTTCCTAATTCTTCCACTCTGGTCCACATAAGAACAAATGGTACTAATGATAGCACATACACTCCCTTCTGTGGCCAGAAGGAAACTGAGAGCCATGCTGTTCTGCAAAACCATTCAAGACAGACCATGGACTTCCTCCTGTAAGGCCAAAATTGCATCTGTAGTCTGCTGTTCAATATGTTTGATAACAGCTGAGAGTTTTACAACTGCCCTCTTCAGCTCAACTATTCCAAAAGAGGGAATGAGAGCTTGGATTATACTATGGAAAAATGTGGGATATTCAGTGAGGAGATTAACAGATCTTTTCATCCTCTCATTTGGATTTTCAATATGATCAAATATTGTTATGTTCAGAATTACAGCCCCAAAGGCACAGGCCTGATCTTTACCTATGGGCAGGATTTTCCAGGCCTTATTGTAACACACCAAATACCACCCTGTCCTGTGGGGTAGAATGAGTCTCCATGATGTCAGTTCTATCTTTCTCACAGATTTTGGGCTTATTCTTTCCATGAGTTTGATCTTATGGCAATATGAAGGAAGAATGGCCTTTCCTGTGGAATTTACAATTGAGCAGGGAACTGTATAATTCCTGTGATCCATTTGACTGCTCAGGAGGCAGAATGGTCATATTGATTTGTTTCCACCTTTCAGTACTGTTCACTTCCTTTAAACTGCCAATCAGTGGTCAGTTACTACTCCCATGCATAGGTACCAATTGAGTACAAATCCAGCAATTGTTCTTATTAAGAGCTTTGGATACATTTTGGACTAAAGTCCCATGCAAATCATGGGGCCAACCCTGAGTCATGGTTACCAATTGTACGGCTAACAGACGTGAAAAGAACAGTTTAAACCACATCATCCTGATTTGCATCAGTCTCTGTTTTCCCAATGGTTTCAGGAGCAGAAGCCTTCTTAACTCTGGAATAGTGGATCCATAATCCCTTGCCAGCAATCTTGACATGGTAAGGATGGTAGGTAAAACTTGGAACAGTCATTTCCACTTAGTTTGCAAGGGATCACTGTCTCACCATTTAACATAAACCCAGTCTCCAGGCTGGAATGGATGAGCAGGTGGGTCCAGTCCTATCGGCCTGGATAACACAACAAATCTCTGGAGCTTCTGCAAAGTTGAAATTAAAGCCATTAAGTACTTCTGTAAATAATTTCTGCCCTTCATATGAATTTCTCTTGGGATATGTGGAACCTGATATGGCCTGATGTCGCTGTGGGACACACAAGGACACACATGGACACTCTTTGATGAGAAGGTTAAAAACTATTTATTAAAACATCTGACTCCAAATTTATAGTATTTATACACAGACCAGGGATTGGAGGAGAAGACTAACACCTCTCCCATCCCATTGCTCAAGACAACTGCCCATCAGTTATTTTTTCACACCAAGAGAAAGTATGTAAACAACCTCGTCTTAACAAAAACATATTTCTAATTATAACATCCATGTGTGAGAAAGAACTATGAACTGTGAAAAACATCAAGCTAGAAAGTGCATCAGAAAAGCTTGAAAAATCAAGGTGACAGCCTGCCATATAATATTTCATAGGGACTTATGTTGTTTCTCCACCTTGGTTGTATGTGGATTCTCAGTGAAGTCATAGGCAAGCCCTGAACCCATGTCATGGATATTTCTTGACAGATCTAACTAATATGGGGTTGTAGGGTTCCATTCATACATTCAACTTTGCCACTTGCTTGGGGCCTGTATGGTATGAGCAAGTCCCAAGTAATTCCANAGTGCATCAGAAAAGCTTGAAAAATCAAGGTGACAGCCTGCCATATAATATTTCATAGGGACTTATGTTGTTTCTCCACCTTGGTTGTATGTGGATTCTCAGTGAAGTCATAGGCAAGCCCTGAACCCATGTCATGGATATTTCTTGACAGATCTAACTAATATGGGGTTGTAGGGTTCCATTCATACATTCAACTTTGCCACTTGCTTGGGGCCTGTATGGTATGAGCAAGTCCCAAGTAATTCCAAGAATCCTGCTAACTTCCCCGACCACTGTTGAAACAAAATGTGGTCCCTTATCTGATGACATCCCCAAAGGAACCCCAAACCTTAGAATTATATGATTGAGCAAAACTCCTTTGCTGTGTTGGTGCAACAAGGGTAAGCCTCAAGCCATTCACTGAACATGTCAACCAATACCAATACATACCTGTATCCTTCTTTATGTGATAATTCAGAAAAACCTATTTGCCAGTAATCTCCACAGAGTTGTTTATACAAAAGATTTCACACTTGCTTGTTATAGATTCTACAATATCAGTCATTCCTCTCCCTATTACTACCTTCCTCAGATGTTTTAAAATATTTTCTGTTCCCCAGTGGGTACTTTCATACTCTCGCTGCGCTATTCCTCGAAGGAGCAGGGGTGGAAATACAACCTGTCCCCCTGGGGTGACAGCCCATCCACTTTCTTTAACCTCAGCCTTAAGAAACTTTATTAACTTGGGACAATTAGCCACTAATACAATAAGTTATAAAACTACAAATATATGTGCGAAAAATAGCGACAACATATAAAAGGAAAAAATACTAAACCCAAAATGACATCACTGGGGCTCAAGTGATCAGGCAGACTCAGTGTCCCCAGCAGCTGGGACTACAGACACAGGCCACTGCACTCGGCTACTGAAAAAAGTAACTCTGTCCTGGCCAGGACTAAGACAGTGATCTTCTTGTCTTTATCACATTTCATGAGCTTTTCTATCTTATTTTGTCCCCCATCCTCCTGAGAGAGCAGCTGGGTAGGTGCCTGGCAGCTAGCCAACACACACACAGTTTATTTAATATATCAAAGTCAACATCAAGAGGCAATTTGATTAATCTCTAAAAATACACTAGTGAGTAAACCTCAGGGATTATTAAACCTCAGGAATAATTATTAAATTACAGTATTGTCACAGCAACAAAAGTGTATAAACTGAATAGTGTTAAATTTCAAATTTGATGACTTGTACACAACAAAGCAGCAAGGTTCCTTCCAACAAAAGCAATGAAGGGCAGAAATTAGAAAGTTTTAAATTGGCATATGATAAATGAAACATCAGGATTATATGATATAGCTGCCTGACATGATAATAGTTTGACCTTTATGAGGTCATTGTGATTATCTATCTTTTACCTTGTTATTGACTCCTTTTGATCATGTTATATTATTTTGTTATATTTTGGCTACTCAGGTATCTTTCAACTCAAGTCCTGATGTTTTAGGCTCATAGTTAATTTTGGACAACACTATTATAAGGTTCTGCAGTATCAACCATCAACCTTCTGCCTCTTATAAAACTGTGAAGGTTGATAAACAAATTCTGCCTGAGAAAAGTGTATGAGAGAGGATTTTTTAAATCCAAATGAAAAAGCGAATAATTTTCAAACATTTAATTCAATAAACTACAAAGTTTTCCATTATGATTTGAGAAGTTTTAAGCCTTTTTAAAAAATCAAAGTATTGTTTTGACACATATTTAAAATGTTGCAATATAAACAATTTTGGTTAAACATTTTGGATTTTAAAAATTTGCTTGAACCTTAACTCTTTGTTGAATTAATAATAAATTCACAAAATCTTTAGATAAACAGATTTTTTTCAAATATTTATACAAAATAATTAATCTATTATAACAATATAACTGATGTAATCATATTCTCCTTCATAACATCTCACTTGTTAACAAACAACATTCTAATTTAAAAAAAATAATTAAAATAGCCCACATGTCATCTATTAAACAACAGATTTCTGAGGGAAATTTAAAACAGACTACTAAAACCAAGTAGATATGATTTTGCTGCAATTACAGAAATAATTTATTTGGCCTTCTACTATATAAATATTATGAATGATGCAGGGAAAAATCACAAAACTCTTGCTGGTGAACTTGACAGATGACAGCAGAACTGAGAGAATAGCAAATAAGTAATTAAAAACAAGACATCACAAAATTGTTGAGGTTGGAATGGACCTGTGGCAGTAATCTGGTACAACACCAGTGCTCCATCATGGCCATCTAGAGCCATAGGAGGCCAAGACTATGTCCAGATCACTTTTGAATACCTCCACGGAAGGAGACTCCAGCACCTCTCTGAGATCTCTGCTGAGCTTTCTCTTCTCCAAGATGAAGAGTCCAGCTCTCTCAGCCCTTCCTCATTATGAAAGATGCTCCAGTCTCTTAATCATCCTTGTGACCCTTTGCTGGACTCACTCTACTATATCCACACCTCTTCTCTATGAAGGAGTCCAGAACTGGACAAAGGACTCCAGGTGTGGCCTCACCAGTGTTGACTAGAGGGGAAGGATTACCTCCCTCAACCTACTAGCAACATTCTTCCTAATGCAGCCCAGAATATCCTTAGCCTTCTCTGCAGCAAGGGCACATTGTTGGCTCATGTTCAATTTGGTGTCCAACAGGAGCCCCCCATGTCCTTTTCTGCAAAGCTGCTTTCCAGCCAGTTGGCTGCCATCATTTATTGGTGCATTGGGTTGTTCCTCCCCAGGTGCAGAACTTTGCACTTTCCTTTGTTGAACTGCATGGGGCTCCTGCCTGCCCATTTCTCTAGTCTGTTGAGATCCCTCTGGATAACAGCACACCCATCTGGTGTATTAGCCACTCCTCACAGTTCTCTATCATCTGTACAATGCCTTAAAAAACTAGAAACAAAACAACACACTTTTGAGACAATATTAATGTAGGAAGCAATATAAAAGCTGGTCTTTAATTGGAGGCCTCCAAGGACAAGTATGGAAATATGCCCGCATCACATAGGGCAAGTACAGTTTTATAAGTTTAGCAAATTAGCAAAATTGACAAGAATTCCCAATTAGAAGCACAAGTAATGAGGTAATTTCCCCTCTTGGTTCCACCTCTTCTGAAGCCCCCTTTCTTACCACTAGCTGTACTTTGTTTATGAGAAAGTGTCTGAGGAGAGTAGCTTGTCCTTGGTTCCCAGACGAAGAAGGAAGATATGATTGGGGCCTTCAGGAATGTGTTTTGTCTTTCTGTCTATCAGGGTAGGAAAAATACTGGAGTTAACTGGGAACTATATAACTATACAATAATAGTCTACAGAGCTACAAATATATGTATGAAGAAAATATAAAAGCAAAAATTATTTTGGCATCATCTAAACTTACTGAGGGTACAGTCTGTCTACCCATCATCCAGATCATTAATGAAGACACTGAACAGGATTGGATCTAGCATCAACACTTGAAGTACACTGCTAATTACTGATCTTCAACCAGAGTTTTGCCACTGATCACCACCCCCTGGACTGGGCCATCCATCCAGTTTTTAGTTGAACTCACTGTCTGCTCATCCAGCCCATACTTGAGAGTTTTCTCACTTTTTTCCTTTCTAATCTCTTCCCCATCTCCCCCATCCCACTGTGGGAGAGAGTGAGCAGCTGTGTGGTGCTTAGCTGCCTACTTGGGGGATGGAGCCTCTACAATGGTGACCCAGTAAACATACTGACAAAGAAGGATATCTCCTTTGCCAGAGTCTTAGATAAGCTCAGCTGAAATCTTGATGGGGAGCAGTTGTCAGGAGAAAGAAACCTTGATGGGTTCAGGAGAAAGAAATCTTGATGGGTGCAGGACAAAGAAACTGTGATAACCAACTGACATTCCAGGAAAACTGGAGTCAGAAACAAATATTCCAGGAATTGATGTTCAAAGCCTGCTTATGTATTTACATCAACAAATTATAAAAAGTAATTCCCTAGCTATCAAAAATGAGCTTCTCTGGAAGAACTTCCCTGCTCAATACCTCCCAGAGAGATCTGACCCTTCCTATGGGTGCCTGACTGACTCCATGATGCAGGTCATCGAAGTGAGACTTTTACATTTTTGATTAGCCCCACTCCTGGGAATGGCTTGGTGAGTGTCATGCCAGCAACATCTCACATAATATATTTATAGATGCACACACAGGTAAAGGTTCATAATTATATAGTTGCATCACTAACTGGAATTCTTGAATAGTTTATAATATACTGTGTTGGTTTGGCATGGCCTGGTTTTTCGTAGGGGGGAGGCCACAGAGGTGGCTTCTGTGAGAAGCTGCTAGAAGCTTCTACCATGTCCAGCAGAGCCAATCCCTGTTGACTCTGAAGATGGACGTCCTGCTAGCCAAAGATGGGCCAATTAGAGAGATTGGTAATGCCTCTGTGATAACATATTTAATAAGAAAATCAAAATAAAGAGCACAAAGGTTTTTTTCTTCTAGTCAGAGAAGAGGAGGAGGTGAGGACATGTGACGGAAACAACATGACGACACCAAGGTCAGTGAAGGAGGGGGAGGAGATGCTTCAGGCACCAGAGCTAAGATTCCTCTACAGGCCATGGTGAAGACCATGCTGAAGCAGGCTGTCCCCCTGCAGCCCATGGGGATCCATGGGGGATGAAGAGATCCACCTGCAGCCTGTGGGGGAGATGCTTGTGGCAGAGCAGGTTGTCCTGGGTTGATGCTG